>JALNQA010000279.1:0-11620 GCA_028456235.1 Ophiosphaerella narmari | reverse complement strand
AAAAGATACTACTACTATTACTTTAGTAATAGTTTAACTAATATATTCTCTATTATTATAGATATTAGTAATTACTATTACTAGTAGTACTTAGTAATAGTAATAGTAATTACTATTACTATTACTATAGTAAACGGCAACCCTGATTATAAGTAAATTAGGCTAATAGTAGTAATATTACCTAATTATCTTGTTTGTAGTTAAGGTAGTATCTTAAGTACTATTCTACTATCTAATTAAGTTATTCTATAGCTCTATCTATTTAGGGGTAAAAGCTTATTAATATTCCTAGCTTAATTCCTAGCTTTACTATAAAAACTTACTAATACTTTAATATAAACTTTAGGTCTCTATCTAATATAATCTTGTCTAGTACTCTATATTCTACTAGGATTGTTCGTAGTATTATATAGGTAAACTAGGGTACTTTTATCTTTTTTAGGTAAGGGATAAAATATCTATATCTTGTTAATTTATCTACTATTATAAGTATAGAGTTATACTAAGTTCCTATAACTAGATCTTTTAATTTTAGGAGTTTTACTATAAAGTCTAGTAAGATTGTTCTCTATAGTCTTTTAGCTAGTTCTATTATTTATAGTAACCTATAAGAGGTATATCTATCTACCTTATTTCTATAACACTCTAGGCACTCTATAAGTACTATTATTACTAATACTCTTGCCCTTAGAATATAGTATTCCTAGACTAGGCGTTTTAGTATCTTCTTAATTCCTTAATAGCTATATACTAGTAATTTATAGAATTATTAGATAAATTCTTTTTATATACTTGTATTAACCTATTACTAGTTTATCTATCTAGGAGCGTTTCTAATTTATCCTTTACTTTATTTATTTCTATTTAGATCTATTTAGTCTATTTATACTAGGTTTATACTAGTTCCTAAGTTACTATAATCTTAGAGTAGTTAAACTATAGTAAGCTATTATCTATCTTGTATAGTATAGCTCCTTCTATTAGAGTATAGCCTATATTTAATTTAAGTCTTTAGCTAAGTATATTAGCCCTTAGGTTTTCTTTTCCTTTGCAATACTAGATCTTGAAATTGTATTCTACAAGGATCTATAACTATTAGTATTATTATAGAGTTAATTCTTTATTAAGTATAAATCTAGTAAGGTTTTTACAGTTGCTATAGACTACTATAAGGTATTTAGCCCCTTAGAGGTATACTCTCTATTCTTTAAAACATGCTATAATTACAAGTAGTTCTTTGTTATAGATATTATAGTTTCTTTCTATAGGTATTATAGTTTGCGTATAGTAGTATATAGGGTAGAGATAACTATTATTATCTTTTTAAAGTAATACTCCTAATATTACGCTATTTAAGGTATTAGTTTCTATTCTAGGTTACTTTTTAGGTTAGTATATCTATAGTACTAGTTTCTTTATAAACTCTATCTTTATTTTATTAAAGGCTTCTTCTTCTTATTTAGTCTATATAAATAGGAAGTCTTTCTTTATAAGTCTATAAAGTAGGCTAGCATAGTCTATCTATCTTAAGATAAACTTTTAGCAAAAGTTATAGAATCCTATAAAGGATTATAGTTACCTTAGTATCTTAGGGCTTTTTTAGGTAAGTATCTCTTCTATCTTTGTAGGTTCTACTCCTAAATATCCTAGTATAATTATATATCTAAGGTACGTAGTTCTCTATATATAGAATTCGCACTTCTTTTTATAGAGTTATAGTCTTACCTATATTAGTTTCTTTAAAATAGCTTAGACGTACTACTTATATTTCTTTAACATCTTTAAGTATACTAAGATATTATTAAGGTATACTATAGTAAACCTATTTAAGTATAGTCTTAATACGTTGTTAATATAGGCCTAAAAGGTTACTAGTACGTTAGTTAGTCTAAAAGGTATAACTAAATATTTGTGTAGTCTTCTTAGCAAGGTAACTACTATTTTCTATTCCTTACCCTCTACTATTCTAATCTAGTAGTAGGCGTTTCTTATATTAAGCTTTGTAAACTATTAAGTATTAGTTAGTTAATCCTATAGGTCTAAGATTAAGGGTAATAGGTATTAGTTCTTAATTGTAATGTTGTTAAGTTAGCAATAATTAACGTATAGTTAGTATTCTACTATATCTTTTTTAGGTATAAATATAAGTAGGTATACTACTAGTAAGTTTAATAGTTATATCTATCCCTTTTTTAGACTATCTTAGATGTATTCTTATAGTATCTCGTCCTCCTTTAAGGTAAGTTTATAGATAGGTCTATACTTAGGGGTTGTTCCTAGTTTTAGTAGAATTATTGCGTCCTAGGGTTAGTATTCTAGTAGAGCGTTGTTAGGTATTAAAAAGACCTCTCTTAGGTTGTTATATTTAGAAGGTATAATCTCCTTATATAAGGTTCCTTTAACTACGTATAGGTATACTATATACTTATCTATCTTCCTAGGTTTATAGAATGTAACTGTTCCCATTTTCTAATTAATTTGTAGGTTAGCTTATTTAAGCTATAGGGTTTCTAAGATTAGGTCTTAACCTCTATCTATTTATATAACATTGTATATAATAGGTCCTATCTAACCCTCTAGTCTAAGGTAGGCTAACTTTGTTTCTTCTATAACTAGGTTTTTAAAGGCTTTTCCTTTAATTGTTATAACGTTATAACTATACTATTTTTATTTAGTTAGGATACGTCTAATGTTTATATACTATTATAAGGTAAAGTTCCTTGTTACTCTACTATCTATTATAACTATAACTAGTTAGTCTCCTAGGAATCTATATATAAAGATTCTAGAGTTGTAGTTTGTTTGTCTAGTAGCTTGTAGCTATTTATTTTCTTATTCTTCTACCTTTATCTTTTTTATTTATTCTTTAAGTTCTATATATTCTAGGTATTTATTATTAGTATAATAGGTAACTAATCTTCCTAGGTAGTACTCTATAGGTCGTGTTAGTAGTAGTTCTATATAGATATATCCTAGTCTATTCTACTAGGGTATTAGTTACTAATCCTTAGTTAACTATTTGTCTATTATAGTATTTGTATTCTTCTATAAGATAGTAGGTCTAGTCTAACTATTAGTATTTAGTATATTTAGGGTTCCTTAGCTAGCTATTCTTTAATATTTGTTTAGGGTTAATCTTCTAGTACTATATTAGGATAGGTTAATTAGTTATCTTAATATACCTTATCTATAGATTTACAACCTCCTTGTTTCCTATAACAAATATGTCTAGGGTTTTAAGGTTTCTAGACTTATCCTTAATAATAATATTAGGCGTTTCTAGGAAAATATATTGTTGCTTAGGTATAACTTTACTAGACGTCGTGTCTATAGGTAAGTCTTCTAAGGCTAATTCTTTAGTAGGCTTTTCTTATATTATAGCTAGTCGTACCTTTTCTAGCTAGTATCTTATACTTGCCTTTGCGTTACTATACTCTTTATAGTAGTTATTATAGTACTTAGTCTAGTATTTCTTTATATATTTACTTATCCTAGCTAGCTTTACTAGTTCTAGTGTTTCCTTAATATCCTTAGTTACTACTACTTATTCCTTTCCTAATCCTCTATTATTTAGGGCTTTAAATAGGTAGTTCTTTGTAAAATATCCTAGTTTTTTATAGTTAAAGTATACCTTTCTATCCTTAAGCCTTTACTTATCTAGGTCTACTCGTCTATTCTAGTTTATATACTTGTAGGTTACGCCTAATTATATTAGTTCTAGACTATAGGGATCTTTCTTTAGTATATTTTAATAATATAGTTAGTTTTATATATTTATTATACTAGGTAGTTTGTTCTTATTAAATATATATAGTTAGTTGTTAATCTTAATAGTAAGCTAGATTAATCCTTAAAGTATTTCTAGTATATCTATTAGAATAAGAGCTTATTAGAGTATAGGTTTAAGACCCTTATAATACTAGTCTCTTAAGGCTTTATTGCCCTAGTTTAACTTTGCTATAAGTTACTTAAACTCTAAAGTATAGTAAGCTATAGACCTAGTCTACCTTAGCCTTTAGAGTTTAGCCTTTACTACTCCCTTTGCGTCTACGTCTCTAAACGTAAGGCTTAGTCTTTACTTAAAATAGTTATAGCTACTAAAGATTTATTATATCTTAACGCTTTTCTATTTATTAGGGGCTAAGCTCTCCTCTAAGTATATTTTAAACTAGTCTATTACTTTTCCTATAAGATAGGCTATAATAAAGGATACTTTATAGCTTTTACTCTAGATTTAGCTAGAATTAAGGGTTATATAAATTAGTATATTAGCTAGGAATTTCTTAAGTTTTATTCTAGTACTATTAAACTTCTCTAGTATTCTAAGTTTAAGTAGTTTAGTCTTTATATTATTAATTTACGTAGTAAGCTTGTAGATCTATTGTACTACGCGTTGTAGGAGTTCCTAATCCTCTCCTTAGGTCCTAAGGATTTCTTTAATCTAGATATTGTTTGTCGTAATTGTTAGTACGCTTAAGGATTACGTAGAGGTTATTATTATTACTATTAACCTTAATAGTTAAAGTATAAGGTAGATTACTTAACTAGACAAAGGGCCTTAATGTTTAGGTACAATAGTAAGTTAATAACTAGGGTTAAGGTAATAGGCAAGCGTTACTAAGGGACTTAAGGTGCGATAGGGTTATAGGTGTATAAGTAAGGCTATAGGTCTAAGGTAAGACTTATACTTAACTATAAGGCTTTATAGGTTATAAGGCCTCCTTCCTATATACTATAGCTATCTAATAACTTAGTACTTTGTACATTACTAAGTACTTGTTAGTAACTTAGTACTTTATATATTACTAAGTACTTGTTAGTAACTTAGTACTTTGTACATTACTAAGTACTCGTTAGTAACTTAGTACTTTGTATATCGCTAAGTACTTGTTAGTTACGTGTCTATGTTATAATCTACTACGTTATCCTATCTATAGTCTAAGTAGTCCTTGTAGTTGCGCTAGTCCTCTAATAGTTCTATTAGCTCTAGGTTCTATATAGGGTTGTTACCCGTAACAATAGAAGTAGTTAATATAGCTAAATAGTCTCTAGCTATAGTATATATAATAGGAAACCTATTTTTATTAGTAGTATAGTAGCTATCTATACTAATATCCTTTAGAATTCTAAGTTTATTTAAGTATAGTTTAACTTTATTATCTACTATTCTATTTAATCTACTTGTTATAGGACGCTAGTAGACCCCTAGGGATCTCTACAAGAACCTAATCCCTACTATAACCTAGGCCTATTTAGGCTAGGTTACTCCTATAACCTATATTTATTCTACTATAGACCTCTATACATAGCTCCTTATACTACGTCTTGTAATCCTACTACCTTATTACTACCTACTATAGCCTATTTACTATCCTTCCTAATACGCTATTACCCCTACTAAAGCTATCTAGGGCTATCCTCTAATATTACGTAGTACCTCTATACTTATAATAGCTCTATAGCCTCTAAGCTACCCTAATACGCCTATAGAACTCTAGTAATCTATTTAAAAAAACCTAGTAGAATAGCTATTATACCTCGTAGGCCTAGTTACCTATAGTAACTAGATAGAGGAATAGAAGAATAAAGTAGTAGTAGAAATAGTAGAGCTTACCTAGTAAGTTGTAGAGCTTAAGAGAGTCTATAACTATTAGAAAGAAGAATTAGAGGCTATAAATAGGTAGATACTAGAGCTTTGTATATAACTATACGCTTAAGAATAGAGTCTCCTCTCTACCTAAGCTCCTACTACCCTAAATACTAGGACTATAACTCCTACTACTACCTTAATACCTATACCCTAACCTACTACTACCCTTTTAGAAAGACTTCCTAACCTAGAAAAATTTAATAGCTACTATAATAACCTTTAGAGGTTTATAGCCTAGATATATATAAAGATAATAGTTAATTAAGACTATTTCCCTACTATAGCTACCTAAATAGCGTACGTGTAAAAGGGGTAGCTAGAAGGTAATAGTACTTACTATAGGCTATAGGAGATAGTAAAGGGATAATACGTATTTAAGTAGAGGTTTTAATTAAAAAAGGTAAATAATACTTACTAGACTCTTCCTATAAGTAGGAGGCCTTTTATGCGCTAGTATAGTATATTAGCCTTACCCTAGACTAGTACTATAGATATTAGTATAGTTAAGGCCCTAGAGGTCCTAGAGTACTAAAGATCTCGAGATCCCTATAATTCTAGGTATCTCTACTAAGACCCTTGTTATAGTACGTAAATAGATAATTAGAGGGAACCCTATATAAATAGATACTACTATATATTATATAGGGCTAATATACCTTATTAGACTTCTCTATAATTTTAGAACTCCTAGAATAGTTGTATAGTAACCTAAACCTAGCCTATAACGCCTAGTAGAACCTCCTCTACCTCTATTAGAAGAACTAGGAATTTAGTACTTTTATAGTAGAATTCTAGTAGCTAGCTTTAAATAATAAACTCTTATAAGAATTCTTATTAACCTTACTAGAGAATACTATCTTATAGGAATTATAGAATATACTACTCTATAACCCCCTATTAAGCTATAAGTTTACTCAACTAGTTACCTATTTATAGGACTTAGAGAACTATATCTACTATTATAGTACTACAACAACCTATCTATAAGCCTATAACTACTTACTAACGTAGAATAGGACTACTATACCTACTACTATAGAACTACTCCTAATACTAATAAAAGAAAATAGCCTACCCTACCTAGAACTAATAGACCTAAGTTACTAGTAGTAGCCTAGATCTCTTATAAGAGGCTATAAGGAGTACTATAAATACTACTACTATAGCTCTAAAGACTACTTTATAGCGTAGTACCCTAAACCTAATACTTATAACCTCTACCTAATAACTAGGAAACCTTATTCTTACTTAAGCTCCTAATATAGCTTCTTATAAAGTACTACAACCCTAGTAAAAGCCTTAAGCTTTAAGTAAGTTACCTTATAGCTTAGGATATATACTACTATAAGATATCTACTTTAGCTATAAATAAGATAACTATAAAAGAGGAGCTAGATATAAGATCTTACGCCCTTATACTACTTGCTAACCTAACTTATACTAACCTAAAAGGACTATAATATCTTCTTAAACTACCTATTATAGTATACTACCTAATTAATTATAGATCTAAAGGAGAGTTTATAGATAAAGAATAGGCTATAAAGTTTAGATTCTAGCTAGAAAAGCTATTAAGACTATTCTACTTAAATATTATAGATAGTACTAAGTTCTATAAAAAACCTATTACCTCCTATATTACTATAAAGCTCTATATTAATAGGTATACTAAAACTATCTACCTATTTACTACTACCTTAGGGACCTACCTAGTAGTACTAGGAGTTTACTAGCTAAGGAAGTATAACCTAGGGATTAGCTAGGTAGTAAATACTCTAACCTTTAATAGTACGTACTATTATAAGCGCTATAGGATACCTTAATACCTAGCCTAAAACTAGGGCGTAAGGATAATACCTAAGAAATTAACTATAGATACCTACTAAGATTCTATAAAAAATAGCCTACCCCTAGATATATAGAGTATCTCTCTAAGGGCCTATATAGCCTACGTACGCTAAAATAACTACTTACTATTCTTTACTTTAGTAGAGGAAGTAGAATAGGTACTAATAGCTATAGATAAGAAGGCTACTAACCTATTATACTAGTTGCCTAAAGAAATATAGGCCTTCCTATTCTAGTTCTAGAAGTTCTTCTCCCTAAAAGAAGTAGAAAAACTTCTACCTTATTACCTATATAACTATAATATCTAGTTATTAGAAGGGAAAACCCTACTATTTAGTAGAATATACCTAATATTCTAAAATAAGCTTATAGTACTCTATAAATAGCTAGACAAAAACCTATAAAAAGGTTTTATACGCCCTAGTAGCTCTCTAGTAGCCTTACTTATCTTATTTATCTAAAAACTAGATAGAGGACTCTACTTCTATATAGATTACTAAGCGCTAAACGCTATTATAGTTAAGGACTAATACCTATTACTATTAATAAAGAAGTTACTAAATAACCTAAAGGGGATATAGTACTTCTCTAAGATTAATATCTTATAGGTATTTAATAATATCTATATCTAGCTAAGCTAAGAGTAGCTTATAGCCTTCTAGATACACTTTAGCCTATATAAGATACTAGTTATACTATTTAGCTTTACTAGAGCTCTTATAACATTCTAAAGATATATAAATAAGACTCTATAAGAATACCTAGACTACTTCTATACTATTTATATAGACAATATCCTAATTTATAGCTATACTTAGAAAGAATATAAAGAATACCTCTACCTAGTCCTAAAACGCCTTAAGGGAGTAGGCCTATATATAAAACTAGAAAAATATAAGTTCTTTATAACTAAAACTAAGTTCCTAAGCCTAATTATTAGCTAAGATAGTATCTATATAAACCTAAAAAAGGTAGAAATAGTAGTTAACTAGGTAATACCTACCTATATTAAGAATATATAAGTATTTATTAGCTTTATAAACTTCTACTACTAGTTTATATATAACTTTTCTAAGAAGGTTACCCTACTAATCTAGTTAATATAGAAGGATATTCTATTTAAATAGATAGATTAGTATATAAAAGCCTTTACTAACCTAAAGAAAGCTTTTACCTCTACTCTAATCTTAGTCTAATTTAACTAGGAAAAGCCTATTACTATAGAAATAGACGCCTCTAA
This sequence comes from Ophiosphaerella narmari, assembly GCA_028456235.1. Classification (NCBI taxonomy): domain Eukaryota; kingdom Fungi; phylum Ascomycota; class Dothideomycetes; order Pleosporales; family Phaeosphaeriaceae; genus Ophiosphaerella; species Ophiosphaerella narmari. The sequence goes on along the minus strand of JALNQA010000279.1, from coordinate 2,882 downwards.
CTACGTCTTAGTAAGAGTACTATCTTAGTATAATAGTAATAGGATACTATAGCCTATAGTATTCTTTTCTAAGAAATACTTAGTTATAGAGTATAACTATAAGATTTATAATAAAGAACTTCTTATAATTATACGCTACTTTAAGGAATAGAGACTAGAGTTAAAAAGCTATAACTTTCTAATATAGGTAATTTTAGACTATTATAACCTAGAATACTTTATATTAATTAAATTACTAAACTATAAGTAAGCCTATTAGTCTAAGTTTCTATCCTACTTTAACTTTTAGATTATATACTACCTAGGAAAATAGAATAGAAAGCCTAACTTATTAACTAGAAGGTCTATAGACCTACTAAAAAAGGGAGATAAAAGACTCTATTACTAGAGCTAGACTATACTAAAGCTATAAAACCTAAGTCTAGAGCTATAAGTAATAAGAGACTAAAATACTAAGTAGAAAGGGACCTATAAAGTACTAGCAATAATAAGAAGCTAGCGTAAATAGGATACTACTAAAGAGGAACCTAAGCTACAACCTATTACTAAAGCTACCCTACTTAGAACTAAACTATAACCTACTACTAAACCTATAATACTTAAAGAAATAGAGATATAATTACTACCTAAAATAGAAGCCCTATTTAGAGAAGGCTACTAGGAAGACCTAATACTAAAATTAGCGCTAGCTAACCTATAAAAGAGAAGCTAAAAAAACTAGTACCTTACTCTTACTAAGTATAAGGAGAATAATAGATATTTATAGTACTAAGGAAAGCTTTACATACCTAATATAGAGTAGCTTAAAGTAGATCTACTCTAATAATACTATAAAAGCCCTATAATAGGCTATATAGGCTAAAATAAGACCTATAAACTAATATCCTATAAATACTACTAGCTCTATATATACAACTATATTACCTACTAGATCTATAACTACTATACCTACTACTATTCTATCCTATTAAGGAAAGCCTAATAGGAGCTACTAAAGCTACTACTAGTCTCTAACTACCTATAGAGAGATATATTAGTAGACTTTATAGTTTACCTCTTAAAAAGCTATAGATATAACGCGATTATAATAGTTATAGACTACCTATCTAAGATAAAGTACCTAATACCCTACTATATAACCTATAACGTAGAAGACGCTATAGCCTTATTTCTATACTATATCTAGAAACTTTATAGACTACTAGATACTATTATATTAGACTAAGGATCCTAGTTTATATCTAACTTCTAGAAGCACCTAACCTATATACTAAAGATTAAGGCCCTACTATTAACTACCTTCTATCTATAAACTAATAGGTAATCTAAGTAAATAAATATAGTTCTAGAATAGTACTTATAGTTGTATATAAACTACCTATAAGATAACTAGTATAGCTAGCTACTTATAGTAGAGTTTATACTAAACTCTACCTACTCTAAGAGTACTACTATTTCCCTATTCTTTGTAAACTATAGGTACTACTCCTACCTTAGCTTTAAGCTAGTCCTTACTATCTATACTACCTAGAAAAAGGATACTAAGGCCTTTATAGCCTATATAAGGTAGATTATAAAGTATCTATAGAGTAAGTTAATAATTACCTAGGCCTATTATAAAGAGGCTACTAACCTATACTACTACCTAGCCTATATCTTCTACCTAGGAGACCTAGTCTAGTTAAACGCTTACAATATTAAGATATTATAGCTAGCTAAAAAACGTAACTAAAAGAATCTAGGGCTATTTAAAGTTATAAAAGTAGTATCTCCTTATATATACTACCTATAACTACTAGAAAGCTTCTATATCTATAACGTATTTTACGTAAAACTACTCTACCTAGCTACTAATAACCTATTACTAAACTAGAAGAACCTACTCCTACCCCCTATAGAAATTAATAGAGAAAAAGAATAGCTCGTTAAAGAGATTATTAACTCCTACTAGGACTACTATAGACGTAATAGAATACTATAACTAAAATATATAGTCTACTAAACTAGATATACTAAGCTTACTAAAGTACTAGTAGCCTAGTTAGAGAACGTAGTAGACGCTATAAGAGTCTTTTACTAGTACTATCCTAATAAACCTAGGCTATAATAGCTATATAGAGTACGTTCTTTAGGGAGGAGCTAATATTATAAGATACTAGTAGACCCCTAGAGATCTCTATAAAAACCTAATCCCTACTATAACCTAGGCCTATTTAGGCTAGGTTACCTATATAACCTATATTTATTCTACTATAAACCTCTATATATAGCTCCTTGTACTACGTCTTATAATCCTACTACCTTATTACTACCTACTATAGCCTATTTACTATCCCTCCTAATACGCTATTACCCTTACTAAAGCTATCTAGGGCTATCCCCTAATACTACTAGTATTTATATATAATTTATCGTTACTATTATAACCTATATTATCTAAATCTATAGTAGTACTAAAACTAGACTCTATAGTACTACTAGTATCTACTATATTATATCTTTCTTTATAACTACTATATATTTCTATAAAGTACTCTCTTATTATTACAAGTTTTAACCCTATACAAGACCTAGAACTAATTAAACTATTAGAGGATTAAGGAAATATAGAAGACTCTCTAGACTATAGGTAGGATAATAAGTACTTAGTAATATATAAGATATATAAAGTACTAAGTCGATAAATTAGCTATAGTAGGGTTGCCAATTACTCGAGTAAGAGTAAGAGTAATTACTCTTACTCTTACTCTTACTCTTACTCTTACTCTTACTCTTTTAAATTAAACTTATATTATAGTAGTAAAATAGTAAAATAGTAAAATTAGTACTAAAAAGTAGTTTTAGAAAAGCTTTTAACTTCTTTCCTACTAGCTTAATATAGC
>JALNQA010000278.1:0-11644 GCA_028456235.1 Ophiosphaerella narmari | reverse complement strand
TACTAGCTTATTAGTAAGCTACTAGGTATATATACTTAGTATAAACCTAGATAGCTCTTTATCTACTATTTACTCTTTTTAATTAACTACTTACTACCTCCTTTAAGCTACTCTTGTATAAAGTCTACCTTATAGTTTTATAAAGAATACTAATTAGCTAAGATATCTAAAATAGGCTTCTATATACAATAATTAGTTAAGGATATAGAAGAAATACTAAATTCTAAATAGAGTTTAATAATAATTAAATAAGTTCTTTTAATATATAATTTATTATTTAATATTACTTATATAACGTTATACTAACTATATATTAAATAATATATTTTGTTTAGGTTCTAGTTTCTATATATAGGTTTTAGGATTTTTATAAGGTAGGATTACTAACTATAGATAAAGGGCCTTAGGGTTAGGATATAATAGCAAGTTAGTAGCTAGGCTAGGGTAATAGGTAAGTATTACTTAAAGGACGTAAGGTACGATAGGGTTATAGGTATACAAGTAAGCTAGAAGTCTAGGTAAGACTTATATTATACTTAACTATAAGGACTTAAAGGTTAAGAGTCTTCTTATCTATATACTATCTAATTAGTAGTAACTTTATACTTTACTTATACTAAGTATTATAAAGTACTAAGTTAACTTTATACTTTATTTATACTAAGTATTGCAAAGTACTTATTTAGCCTTTTACGTAACGTTCTTATATATCTATATTATAGTTAGCTATATTATCCTATTTATAGTCTAAGTAGTTACGCTAGTCCTCTAATAGTTCTATTAGCTCTAGGGCTTATATAGGGTTGTTACCTATAATACTATCTCCTCTCTCTACTAGAAGAACGTTATTCTATTCTAGGTTTAGGTTATTAGCGTCTTAGATCTAGATAGTTTCTCTTAGGGTCTATTCTCTAATACCTTCTAAATCTACGCTCTATAAGCGTACCCTTGTTACCTATATCTATTATAATAGTATTAAAGTAATACCTTATCCTTATTATACTAGTAAGGGATTACGTTATATAGTATCTAAGAAGAATAGTAAGGTATATAAGGTATATATTAATATAAACGTTTAGTATTATTATTCCTATTCTAGGGTTTCTATAGTAGAGTATACGTATTCTATTATAATATAGGTATCCTAACTTAGGTCCTATAGGGAGAGCTATTAACTAGGCTTAAGATAAATTATCTACTTAGATCTATAAGGCTAAGGCTAATTATAAGTATATTTATACTTAGATTACTAAGTTATTAAGTAGGCTAGTAGAAAATTATACCTATTTATCTTGTCTTTATAAGTTAATAGAGTATAATAATAAATAGTCCTCTACTTAGTCTTAAGTAGTTAAGGTAGAGCTTAACGCTACTAAGGCTAAAGGAGATTCTCCTCCTATTAATATTGCCTTTCTAGGCGCCTCTCTATCTATCTCTAGTAGCGCTCGTCCCCTAAAAGACTTTAATAAGTTTCTTAGGTTACTATAAGATAAGCTAGAGGGTTTTAACTTTAGAACTCTTCTAGTAACTTAGGGTAATTAAGGTTATCTTCTAGTTACTAGGTATTTTCTTATAGCTTACCCTTATCGTCTATTCCTTACTAGCTAACTAGGTAGTAGTTTTTTCTATTGCGCTAGCGTTGCGCTAAGATCTCTTCTACTTCCTATTTCTTATCGTCCTATCTATAGGTAGTAGTATTGTAGGCTACTAGTTATACGTCTAGTAGTACCCTTTCTAAGTATAATATATAGAAGGTTAGGTAGATCTTTATTATTAGGGGTAGCTTAAAGTAGTAGTTATCTTCTCTAATTTATTTTTCTACCTTATATAGACTAATCTTAACGTAGTCTAGCTTTATACTTAGTCTAGTAGTCTTAATATTTTTTTATTATAACTAGACCTTATCTCTCCTCTTAATATATAGTCCCTATAGTCTTTTCTTATTATAGTTTCTTTCTATAGTTATATTTACTAATTTAGTATCTATCCTAAGTTACTTATAGATTTCTTAGATTCTTACTATACTCTATTATACGCTTAGGCTATATATCTCTATATTAATTAAGTTGTTTCTTATTATAGGGTTGTATCTATAGTTTACGTAGTATAGTATTATTCCTATTATACTATAATATACTATATTATATATAAACTAGGCTAGTAGTAGTAGTATTACCTAATTATCTTACTTGTAGTTAAGGTAGTACCTTAAGTACTATTCTACTATCTAATTAAGTTATTCTATAGCTCTATCTATTTAAGGGTAAAAACTTATTAATATTCTTAGTTTAATTCTTAGTTTAGCTATAAAAACTTACTAATATTTTAATATAAACTTTAGATCTCTATCTAATATAATTTTATCTAGTACTCTATATTCTACTAGGATTATTTATAGTATTATATAGGTAAACTAAGGTACCTTTGTCTTTTCTAAGTATAGAATAAAATATCTATATCTTATTAACTTATCTACTATTATAAGTATAGAATTATACTAAGTTCTAGTAACTAGGTCCTTAGATTTAGGTAGCTTTATAATAAAGTCTAAGGAGATTATTCTCTATAGTCTTTCTACTAGTTCTATTATCTATAGTAGTTTATAAGGTGTATATTAGTTAGCTTTATTTTTATAATACTCTAGGTATTCTACTAGTACTATTATTACTAATACCTTTACTTTTAAGATATAGTATTTATAGATTAGTTACCTTAGCGTCTTCTTAATTCCTTAATAGCTATATACTAGTAATTTATAGAATTATTAGATAAATTCCTTCTATATACTTTTTAGGATATATATTTAGTTATATACTTGTATTAACCTATTACTAGTTTACCTCTCTAGGAGTATTTCTAATTTATTCTTTACTTTATTTATTTCTATTTAGATCTATTTAGTCTATTTATACTAAGTTCTTACTATCTCCTATATTACTATAATCTTAGGGTAGTTAAACTATAGTAAACTATTGTCTATCTTATATAGTATAGCTTTCTCTACTAGGATATAGCCTATATTTAATTTATATCTTTAGCTAAGTACGTGTAAGGTAGACTTTACGCAAGCATAGCTTAAAGGAGGCAGTAAGTAGTTAATAATTGAAAAAGAGTAAATAGTAGATAAAGAGCTATCTAGGGTTGTACTAAGTATATATACCTAGTAGCTTACTAATAAGCTAGTACGTTAACAAGTGTTAGTAAGTTATAAACTTACTAACACTTACTATGTTAGTAAGTTGCAAACTTACTAACACTTACTATGTTAGTAAGTTATAAACTTACTAACATATACTAATGTTAGTAAGTTCGTATAAACTTACTAACATTAGTATATGTTAGTAAGTTGCAAACTTACTAACATAGGTAGAATTTAAAGATAAAAGGGATTACTCCCTTATACGTCTCCCTCCTCTTAATAGGCGAATCCTTAGAGCTAGATAGGGGCCTATATAAGTCTATTACTAGCGTATACTAGTAGATAGCTTTAATAGAGGCTAAGAAAAGTTAATAAAAAGGAAGTAGGGTCGAAAATAGCTAAGTTTAAGGTAGTACTCGGCAAGTATAGAGCTGAGGTTTTCGTAAAATTTAGTACAAATATTAGTTTCGCGCAACTTCTATATACAAAACGTGTCGACTGCGTACCCTTTTCTACTACCTTAACTCTGCGATAACAAAATTAAACCTAAAAGTATTCGCACATTATATAAGAGGAGTAGTTTAAGATCTCTAATAATTAACTACTCTACGCTTAACTTAACGGCGAGTAACGGTTGCGTTGTAAAAGCTTTTCTAGTAGGTGTAGGGGTACTATAGGCTTTAGCCTTAGGGTGTAGGGTAGCTTAATTACTAGACTCTAGTACTTCTTCTCTAAACTTTGCAGGCTTTTTAGGGGCTATTACTTGTAGTACTACCTAAGCTTGCGCCGCCTTTTTTAGCAAAACTAGTATTATACTAGCTAGCCTTGTTTCCTAGGTAGTAGTTAGCTGCGCACTCGTTGCTAGCATATTACTAGGGTAAGGCGACCCTTTATCCTATAGTTTAGCACCTATTTTAGGTAGTAGGCCTTATGTAGCTTTAGCAATTAAAGTCTTTGTTAGTTTACTACTAGGCGCCTTAAGACTACAAGCGGCTATTTGTTATAGGCTAGGCTTAAGGTAGTAGCTTTTAAGGTAGTAGAGCGTAGTACCTTAATAGGTTGTATCCTTGTTAGGTTTCTAATTTGTAGGTATACGCAAGATTAGCAGCGTAGGTTTCTCTAGGTAGTTCTAGTAAAAGCTAAAGGCAGCTTTGTATTTAGCAAATTCTTCTATAGGCTCCTACGTAGGTTTTTTATATCCTATCTATTGTACTAAATAGCGCTAACCTGCTAGTTTGCCTCGCTCTTTAAGGCGTACGTCTATAATAGCTTCAACAAAATATTCTTCGTGTACGCTACTAGTTCCTTTATTAGTAATAATAATAGGGACTAGCTAGGGTAGGTCTTAGTCTAGTAGGGGCTTCTAGTCTCTAGGGCGTAGTAGCTTTAGGTAAAAGACGGGAAACACGCCTTTGTTTAGCATTTCCTAGGGTAGTGCAAGTTTATATGCCCTACTATCGTAGATAACTTTTATAATAGGGTAAGGGCCTACCTACTAGTTGTTAAGCTTTAGGGTTAGATAGGTAGTTTTCTAATTAGCTATACTAATATAAGCTTAGTTACTAACCTTATATACTAGTATACTATAACAAGAAGTATTAGCTTAAGCTATTTATTCTTACTACGCCTAGAGTATTTTTTCCTTAAGGTATACTACTAGGTTACTATAGGTAGTAAGTAGCTCGTCTACTCGTATACGTTGCTCATGTTAGGAAGGGTTTAGCTAGGATTTGTTGTTCTCGCTAGGGTATATACTACTATAAGGGTAGTATCCTAAATCTACAAAAAAAGGGGTTATCCTAATAGAGGCATTAATAGTATTATTTGCTTAAAACTTAGTAACGTATAGCTAAGTAGCCTAATTATCTTGCTCGTAATTAACGTACTACCTTAGGAAAATTTCTAAGGCCTAATTTATTTGTTTAGTCTAGCTATCTATTTCTAGGTAGTAGGCTATAGAAAGCTTTTGCGTAATATAGAGGCGTTTATAGACCTAGCGCTAAAACTATCCTATAAAAGTAGTTCCTCTATTAGATACAATATTAATTAGAACTCTATAGAGCTTAAAGATAGTTATAAAATACTAGGTAGCTTCTTTAGGTTTTAGGGACTTATATAGAAAGAAGTAGCGTCTTTTTATAAGTTAATAGTAAATTACTAAGATATATTTATAGATCCTACCGCTATTTTTGTATAGTAGTAGGGCTTAAATATAGTCTACTAAAATATTAGTCTAGCGTGCGTAAGGGATTAGTATAGGTTAGAGATAGCTATATCTACTATCTTAGGGGCTCTTTATGTAGTAGTAGGTTAGGCAAGCATTATAGTATTACTTAATTACTTAGAGCATTTTTAGCTAGTAATAGCGCTTATATATTAGATATAGCGTGCTGTAGGGTCCTTTGTAGCCTACTAACTAATAATCGTAGTATAGGTTAAAGATTTAGCAACAAAGTTAGGCGTTTAGGGGGATGTATAGGCGTGTTCTATTAACCTAGAGGCGCCTTTCCTTGCTAGATCTAGTAGAGCTAATATCTAATTATAAAAAATAGTACCCTACTTTATAGAAGGCTTTTAATAGTTTCTAAGCTCTACTATCTATAGTAGTAAATATAGCTTAGGCTATAGGGTCTTTAGTATACGCTATGTCTAGGAGTTCTTCTATTAGGCGTAGGTTGGTAGGGTATAGCAAGAGTTCTAGGTCTAATTTCCTATTAGTAGGTAGTAAAAACTCTTCTAGTAGTTTTATAGAATTAGGGTTTATCTTAGAAATATAGCAAAGGTAGGCGCGTACTATAGTAGCTTGTTCTAGCGTAAACCTATTTAGTTTTCTAGGGTCTAAGAGGCTTAGGGCGTAGATTGCTGTGTCTAATGCTAGCTTAACTCCTAGGGCTAGAACGTAGGGCTTAAGGATAATTTAGTTAGTACCTAACATATAGGGGTCTAAGTCGTTAAAGGGTAAATCCTATAGGCGTCTACTTAGGGCGTTAGTAATCCTATTTATGTCTCCTAGTACGTATTTAATGTAGAAGTTAAATTAGGATAGGAATAGTAACTAGTAGGCCTAATAGTAGTTAAGTTTTTTAGTTATTATAAAGGTTTCTAGGTTATAGTAGTCTATAACAACGCTAATTATATATAGGCTACCTATAAGTTCTAGTTCCTATTCTTTAAATACTTAAATAATAGCTATAAGTTCTAAGTCGTAGATATTATAGTTGTACTCTACTAGGGTATACTTTTTTAAGAAGAAGCTAACTAGTTGCTAGATTCTATCCTTATTTAGTTAGCTTATTACTCTACCTACTACCTATCTTAAGGTATCTATTTAAATATAGATAGGCTTTAAGGGGTTAAAGTAGAGTAAGACTACTCCTAGCTAAAAGGCTACTTTTAGCTTATTAAAGGTATTAATATATTCCTAGGTAATTGTAAATAGCTTGTAGTAGGTCTTTTGTAGGGGCAGCCTATCTCCTTTAGTAGGTGTAGTAATAACTTTAGACTTAATTAGCTTAGTAAGTAGTAGGGTAAGGCTTAAGTAATCCTTAATAAAGCGCTAGAGGAATCTAGTATAGCCTAGAAAAGCTAAAACTTCTTTAGGGGTTTTTAGCATCTCTTATTCTTAAACTACCTAGACTTTAGTAGGGTCTATCGCTATTCCTTTGTCTAATATAATTATACCTAGAAATTTAACTAATATAGTATAGAAGCTAGATTTCTTAGGGTCTATAAAGAAGCTATACTCTTTTAGTTGCGTAAGTACTTTATAAACGTGCTAAATATATTCTACCTTATTATCTAAGTAAACTAGAATATTATCTATATATATAGTGCAAAATTTGTCTAGAAATTCTTATAGAGCTAAGTTAATTACGCGTTAGAAGGTAGCTAGTATATTAGTAAGGCTAAAGGGCACTACTTTGTATGTATAAGTACTAAAGCGTATAATAAATATAGTAAGCTATTCTAAATTTAGTGCGATACGTAGGTAGTAAAAGGCGTATATTATATTAAATTTTAAGAAGATCTTTACTTTATTAAGGTAAGCTAGCGTTTCTCTAAAGAATAGAATAGGGTACTAATCTTTAATTATTACCTTATTTAATTCCTAGTAGTCTACGTAGACTTAGAGGCCCCTATCTAGTTTAGTAATAATTAGTAGATTATTCTAGGCTAGGGAGCTGCATTTACTAATAAATCCTATTTTCTCTATTTCTTAGATATATTTTTAGATTGCTTCGTCTTGTTTTCTTATAAAGGGGTAAGGTTTAGTATCTAGGATCTTTGCGCCTAGCTTAAGAGTAATTTCTAAGTCGTGTAGTCTATAAAGGGGAAGGTTTTCTACTACTTTTTTATTAAAATAGGGTATAAGGTCTTAGTATAGTTAAAGCAACTTAGGAGATAGGATATCTTAGAGTTCTATTATAGGTAGTAGCTTATAAAATTATATATAATCTAACTCCTTAGCTATTTTATAGCTATAGACTAGGGGTAGGGATCTATCTAAGGTTAGCACTATAAGTATATTCCTATTCTTCCTAGTAAGGGCTTGTATTGCGTAGTAGCTAATAGTCTAAATATTAACTAGTAAGTCTAGTTTATACCTATTAAGGTACTATTTAAGGGGCCTTATAGGGGTAGATAATAGTCTTTACGCTAGCTTCTTAGGGGCTAAAGTAGAGTAATATCTAGGCGCGCTATAGTATACTACTAAGGGGGTTTCTTTAGTTGTCTAACAATACTACTAATAGTAAATATCTAGAAAGGACAGTATTTTATTATAGTAGTTAGGTTTTATAGCATAGACTCTATACTATATAAATCCTAAAATAAGATTAAACTAGCCTATATTTTTAATAATATAGGCTAACATTTACTCTATATATATATTAATTTGTAGAGAGAACTTAACTTAGTAAGTAATAGACTTAGATAGGGAACTATTATATCCTTTATAGATAATAGGTTTAGTTAACTAGATAATTTGTAGTTTTATAAGTTTCTAGGTAAACTTTTATAAGATAAAGTTTGCGTCTACTCTATTATCTACTAAGGTTCTAGCTACGTAAGGTACTATAAGGTCTTTGCCTATAAAGCTAGTAAAGGAGAATTAGCTTAATAATATTCTTTATAGGTTAGTTAGTAGTTTTCTATACTAGACTATCTATACTCTATAGGTTAAGGTGTAGTACATTGTTGTTATAAGAGCTAAGCTTTAGTAGTATCTTGTATTCTTCTAATTCTATTAATCCCTAGGCTATAGCTTTAGGCCTAGGGTAGATTGTTTTCTAGGTCCTCGTCTAATTCTAGTTCTAGTTCTAGTTCCTAGTCTAATTAGGAGTTGTATTTAAAAAATTATTCCTTAGTTTCTATATCTAATTCTAGGTTAGAATTATTGTTAGTATATATGTAGTAATTGTTAGTCTTTTTTAGTACTTTAGGATCTATTGTCTTTTGTTTATAGTTAAGGTAGTCCTATTTTCTAGCGCCTAGTTTACTATAGCTAAAGTAGTAGATTTTATTAGGCCCGTTAGACTAGGTCTTTAGAGTAGCCTTTTTACTAGGTAGGTGTATTCCTTAGAATACTCCCTCTAGTCGTAGGTATAGTTAATGTATATCTCTCGTTAGTTTAGCTACTTTATCCTTAAAGTTATAAGATTAGGGATAGAACTTGTTCTATGTAGGCTATGTAGTATAGAGCTAGGACTACTAGCTATCTATATCTAAGTTGTAATTGTTTACCTTGTTTTCTAGTATAGAGAGTATTTTATAGAAGTTAGTATTACTATTATAGATACTAGGGGCAGTACTAATAGTGTCTTTAAGCTAGGGCTAAAGCTTCTTCTAGAGGTAGATATTATATAGCTATAGGTTCTATCTTTATTTAAGGTATATATTGTTAAATTTAGATAGGAATTTAGCCTATATAGACCTAGTAGTTTTATAGGTTAGGTATTCTAGCCTAAACTTAGCTATCTCTAGGGTTTTATAGTAAGCTTCCCTAGTTCCTATAGAATCTATATTACTAAAGTAGTAAAAGAGAGCAAAAAAATAAGTAAATTCTTCTTAATATAGGTATATAACCCTATTAGGTATAGTAAGGTATAACTACGCTAACTTAGTATAGCAGCGTATAATAACATTAGCCTAGGTTTATATACTAATATACTTTTTTCTATTTACTATAAAGTAGTTGTATATAGACTAGATAAAGGATATAACGTCTATACTATATCTTAAACCTAAGAATTATAGTAGCTTTACTAAGTAATCTTCTTATTCTTTGTACTAGTAAAAGTTAAAGGCTAGTTCCTATATACTAGTTAAAAATAGGGTTAAGGTAATTTCCTCCCTATTAAAGATATACTAGCCTACTATCGTTGCTTAAGGCTTAAATTCCTCTTTAAGGTTACTAGGTTAATAGCCTTATATTAAGATTCTTGTATTAGTAGGCTCTAGCTTGCTAGGGGCTAGGGTATCTAGGTTAAAGGTTTCTAGTATAGCTCGTTTAGTAGGTAGAGCCGTAGGTAGGGCCTTATAGAAGATTTCGTCTTTACGTAGCTTGTTGTATTTAGCTATAGCTTCTTTATATAGGGCTTTGTACTAGATAGCTTTATAGCTTAAGGCGTTATATTACTTTACAATAGAGTTGTAGTCTTGTAGAGATTGTTCTAGGCGCTTATAGAGTTAGGTATGCTCTTAGGCTTATTAGGTAAGTTAGTTGTCTTGCGTAGAAAGTTGTTTGTCTAGTCTACTTAGGTAGGTTATATATTTCTAATTCTAAGCGTTTACTAAATTAGTTACTTCTAGGGTCTATGCGCTTGCAACAACTAGGTATAATACTAGTCTAGTAAGGGTAATGTCTCTAAGAGGTAGGTAATTACTAGGTTTATTATCTTTGATACTACTATATATAGTAGGTAGAAGGGCCTAGAACTAGGGTTAGAGCTAGCTAAAATAGGTAAGAGACTTTCTAAGCTTATCCTAAGATGCAAATACTATTCCTTATAGTAAGTTGTAGTCTATTGTAGCGTTTGTTAGTATACTATTACCTAGTCCCTATACGTCTTCTAGCGTAGGGTTAGATTAGGGCAATGTACTTTAGCTAATATCCTATTAGGCCTTATCTATTAAGTTATTTAGGGAGGTAGTCTAGTTGTTAAAGGGAACTTTAGTAGCTAACTCGTATTCTAGCAGGCTATCTTAGGCTATAAGGGTAGGGTCTAGCCCTAGGTCAAATTCTTCTATTGTAGTCTAGATAGGGATGTTCGGGTCTATTATAGAGCTATTAGCTAGGTATATACCTAGTACACGTAGCTAAAGAATTGCGTTAGGTAGAAATACTTAGTGTACTTAGGGCCTAGTATTAGCTTAAAAAATTAATCTAGAGCTAGCTAGTCCTAGGCAAGTAAATAAGTTTAGGTTAACAACTTTATCTCTTTTATCCTTTAATAAGGGATTCTTGTGTTATTAAAAGTTACTCTAGGTTTTCCTAGCTACTAGTACTAGTAATTCCTATGTCTACTTTTCTAGGGACCTAGTCCTAGCGCGCGTCTCGTAGATTTTCTATAGGATAGTAGCGCTAGGGCGTCCTCTATACTCTTTAGCCTTAGCTCTTAAGTCTACTATAATAGGGTGTCTTCGTTTTATAAGTACCTTAGGTATAAGTAAGAAGAAGGCTGTAGTAGCTATTAATTAAAAGAAAGGTAGGTCTAGAAAGACTAGCTTTTGTAGTAAAAGGAGCTTAGGTAGTACTTGAATTGTAGTAAGGCTAGCTAAGTTGTAGTAGGTGTGTGCCGCCGTATTAGTACGTTAGTTGTAGAAATAGGGATCTTTAGCGCTAGCTAGTAAAGGTTTATTAGAAATAGGGCGCCTACTGCCTAGTATTTGCAAATTAGGCGCTAGCAATTTACGTAGATTTAGGGGTTTTCCCCTAGCGCTGCTGCCTAGGTGTTTTGCCTAGTTAAGCATGCCCTCGCCTAGGCATGCGTAGTTAGCTTAGGCTAAAGCTTGCAGCTAGTAGGGTAGTTAAACTACTCTCTTTAGATACCTATATTATTTAAACGTTAGCGCTAGTACTAGCAAAAAAGCGCTAGAAACCTTAACTAGAACTATAACATAGTAAACTCAAGGGGCTACCTAGCGCGCTGTAGCTAAAGTAGGATCTAATTCCTAGTAGTCTAGTTCTCTTTAATAGCTAGGTCTTAATCAAGAGTTAGCTGCTATTAGGCTATCCTACAACGTCCCTAGCGCAGGTAAGAGGGCTACTAGCGTAGCTCTAGGTAGTAAAGAGGCCTAGAGTAGGCAAAATTTTGCGTTAATCTACTATTTTGTAAGGTAGACTTCACGCAAGCATAGCTTAAAGGAGGTAGTAAGTAGTTAATAATTAAAAAAGAGTAAATAGTAGATAAAGAGCTATCTAGGGTTATACTAAGTATATATACCTAGTAGCTTACTAATAAGCTAGTACGTTAACAAGTATTAGTAAGTTACAAACTTACTAAC
>JALNQA010000277.1:0-11659 GCA_028456235.1 Ophiosphaerella narmari | reverse complement strand
CTATCTCCTATAGCCTATAGTAAGTACTATTACCTTCTAGCTACCCCTTTATATAATAATACTTTACTATTAATAGTTTAGGGATAATAAATATACGTATATTATAGCGCGCTGTAACTATAGATAAAAATACCTAGGAAACTACTAAGTAAAACCTTATATAGAGCTTAAGTAGTACGTAACTAGGATATACCCTAAGTATAGCTATAATAATTAAAGACTATATACAAGAAGTAACTATTAGACGTAATAAGCTAGCCTAGCTACGCATACTTTAAGTATTAGAAGAAGAGATTATACGTCTAGAAGAAGAATAGGCTACTACTCTACCCCCTAAGAGTAACTCTAATATTACTATTATAGCTTTATATAAGTAAGATATAAGCTCTCTAGTTAAGGATATATACGTAAAGTATACGCTTTACCCTAAAGGCCCTATAGAATATAAGGGTAAGTTCTTAAAAGAATACTAGGAATTTTACTACTTATATAAGATAGTATTCTACCTAGTACCCTAAAACTTTAAAGAAGAAAAGGATAAAGTCCTTTAGGCTATACAATACCTTATAGGAGACCTACGTAAGCTATAGTACACGTACTATAAGCGTAACTAAGACGTAGATAAGACTCTTATATAGAAGTACTTTAAGAACTACTTCTTAGATATAAGGTAGATTGCTAACTATAGATAAAGGGCCTTAGGTATTTAGGTGTAATAGTAAGTTAGTAACTAGGGTTAGAGTAATAGGTAAGCGTTACTAAGGGACTTAAGGTACGATAGGGTTATAGGTATACAAGTAAGCTAGAGGTTAGGGTAAGACTTATATTATACTTAACTATAAGGCTTTAAAGGTTGTAAAGCCTCCTCTCTATATACTATAGTTATCTAAAGACTTAGTACTTCGTGTATTACTAAGTACTTATTAGTAACTTAGTACTTTGTATATTACTAAGTACTTGTTAGTAACTTAGTACTTTGTACATTACTAAGTGCTTGTTAGTAACTTAGTACTTTGTATATTACTAAGTACTTGTTAGTTACGTGTCTATATTATAATCTACTACATCGTCCTATCTAGGATCTAAGTAGTCCTTGTAGTTGCGCTAATCTTCTAAGGGTTCTATTAGCTTAAGGTCTTGTATAGGGTTGTTACCTATAATACTATCTCTCCCTCCTACTAGAGGTATGTTGTTCTACTCTAGTTCTAGGTTATTAGCGTCTCTAATCTAGATAGTTTCTCTTAGGGTTTATTCTCTAATACCTTCTAAATCTACGCTCTAAAAGCGTACTCTTATTACCTATATTTACTATAATAGTATTAAAGTAATACCTTGCCCTTGTTATACTAGTAAAGGATTGCGTTATATAGTATCTAAGAAGGATAGTAAGGTATATAAGGCGTATATTAATATAAACGTTTAGCGTTACTATTCCTATCCTAGGGTCTCTATAGTAGAGTGTACGTATTCTATTATAATACTAGTATCCTAGCTTAGATCTCTTAGGGAGAGCTGTTAACTAGGCTTAAGATAAACTATCTATTTAGATCTAGGCTACTAAGTAGGCTTAGTAAGAGCTACTTAATAAGGTAGTAAAGAATTAAACTCTTCTAAATTACCTTTATTAGCTAGAGAAGTATAATAATAAATAATCCTCTACTTAGTCTTACGTAGTTAAGGCTAAGCTTAATGCTACTAAGGTAGAAGAAGGTTGTCTACCTCTAGGCAACGCTATCTCCCTAGGCGCCTCTCTATCTATCTCTAGTAGCGCTCGTCCCCTATAGGATTTTAATAGGTTTCTTAGGTTACTATAAGATAGGCTAGAGGACTTTAATTTTAGAATTCCTCTAGTAACTTAAGGTAATTAAGGTTGTCTTCTAGTTACTAGGTATTTTCCTATAGTTTTCCTTTATCGTCTATTCCTTACTAGCTAACTAGGTAATAGTTTTTTCTATTGCGCTAGCGTTACGCTAGGATTTCTTCTACCTCCTACTCTTTATTATCTTATCTATAGGTAGCTACGTTATAAGCTACTAGTTATACGTTTTATAGTACTCTTTCTAGGTATAAAACGTAGAAGGTTAGGTAAACCTTTATTGTTAGGAGAAGTTTAAGGTAGTAGTTGTTTTTTCTAACTTATTTATCTATTTTATATAAGCTAATCTTAACGTAGTCTAGTTTATTACTTAGTCTAGTACTCTTAATATTTTTTTATTATAGCTAGACCTTATCTTCTCTCTTAAACTATAGTCTCTAGATTCTTTTCTTATTATAGTTCTATTCTATAGTAATATTTACTAATTTAGTATCTATTTTAAGTTACTTATAGATCTCCTAGATCCTTACTATACTTTATTATATGCTTAGGCTATATATCTTTATATTAATTAAGTTGTTTCCTATTATAGGGTTATATCTATAGTTTACGTAATATAGTATTATTTCTATCGCGCTATAATATACTATGTTATAGGTAAACTAGGCTAGTAGTAGTAGTATTACCTAATTATCTTGTTTATAGTTAAGGTAGTATCTTAGGTACTATTCTACTATCTAATTAAGTTACTCTATAGCTCTATCTATCTAAGGGTAAAAACTTATTAATATTCCTAACTTAATTCCTAGTATTACTATAAAAACCTACTAATACTTTAATATAAATTTTAGGTCCCTATCTAATATAATCTTATCTAGTACTCTATATTCTATAAAAAAGGGTAGCATCGTATAGGTAAACTAAGGTACCTTTATCTTCTCTAAGTATAGAATAAAGTATCTATATCTTGTTAATTTATCTACTATTATAAGTATAGAATTATACTAGGTTCTAGTAACTAAGTCCTTTAACCTTAGGAGTTTAACTATAAAGTCTAATAAGATTATTCTCTATAGTTATTCTACTAGTTCTATTGTTTATAATAGTCTATAAGGTATATATTAGTCTACCTTATTTCTATAATACTCTAGGTACTCTACTAGTACTATTATTACTAATACCCTTGCTTTTAGGATATAGTATTCCTAGATTAGTTACTTTAATATCTTCTTAATTCCTTAATAGCTATATACTAGTAGTTTATAGAATTATTAGATAAATTCTTTCTATATACTTTTTAGGACGTATATTTAGTTATATACTTACGTTAACCTATTAGTAGTTTATTAATCTAGGAGTATCTCTAATTTATCCCTTACTTTATTTATTTCTATTTAGATCTATTTAGTCTATTCGTACTAGGTTTGTACTAGTTCTTGTATTACTATAATTTTAGGGTAGTTAAACTATAGTAAGCTATTATTTATCTTGTATAGTATAGCTCCTTCTATTAGGGTATAACCTATATTTAATTTATATCTTTAGCTAAGTATATTAGCCCTTAGGTTCTCCTTTCCTTTATAGTACTAGATCTTAAAGTCGTATTCTACAAGGATCTATAACTATTAACGTTATTATAAGGTTAGTTTCTTATTAAGTATAAATCTAGTAAGATTCTTATAGTTAGTATAGATTACTATAGGGTATTTAGTTTCTTAGAGGTATACTCTCTATTCTTTAAAATATACTACAATTATAAGTAGTTCTTTATTATAGATATTATAGTTTCTTTCTATAGGTATTATTATTTATGCGTAATAGTATACTAAGTAGAGGTATCTATTATTGTCTTTCTAGAGTAGTACTCCTAATATCGTACTATTTAAGGCGTCTATTTCTATTCTTAGTTATTTCTTTAGTATATAAATTTTTAGTACTAGTTCCTTTATAAATTCTACCTTTATTCTTTAAAAAGCCTCTCTTTCTTATTTTATCTATATAAATAGGACGTCCTTCTTTATAAGTCTATAAAAGGGGCTAGTAATATTTATCTAATCTAGGATAAACTTTTAGTAGAAGTTATAGAACCCTATAAAGGATTGTAGTTATACTAATATCTTAGGGTCTTTCTAAGTAAGTATTTCCTATGTTTTTATAGGTTCTACTCCTAAATATCCTAGTATAATTATATATCTAAGGTACGTAGTTTTCTACGTATAGAATTTATACTTTCTTTTATAGAGTTGTAGTCTTACCTATACTAGTTTCTTTAGGACGGCTTATACGTACTACTTATATTCCTTTAGTATCTTTAAGTATATAAGGATATTGTTAAGGTATACTATAGTAAACTTATCTAGGTATAGCTATAGTATATTATTAATTTAGGCCTAAAAGGTTCCTAGTGCGTTTGTTAATCTAAAAGGCATTACTAGATATTTATATAGTCTAAGCTTAGATTAGAACGCTATTTTCTATTCCTTACCCTTAGCTATCCTAATCTAATAGTAGGCGTTTCGTATATCTAATTTTGTAAACTATTAAGTATTAACTAGGTAGTCCTATAGTTCTAAGATTAAAGGTAGTAGGTATTAGTTCTTAATTGTAATATTGTTAAGTTATTAGTAATTAATATATAGTTAGTATTCTACTATATCTTTCTTTAGTATAAATATAAGTAGGTATACTACTAGTAAGTTTAATAGTTATATCTATTTTTTCTTAAGACTATCTTAGATATACTCTTGTAGTATCCTATCTTCCTTTAGTATTAGCTTATAGATAGGTCTATATTTAGGTATTATTCCTAGCTTTAGTAGAATTATTGCGTCCTATAGTTAGTATTCTAAGAGGGTTTCCTCTAGTATAGTAAAAACCTCTTGCAAATTGTTGTATTCTACTAGTATAATCTTCTTGTATAGTATTTCTTCTACTATATATAAGTATACTATATACTTGTTAGTTTTTCTAGGTTTATAGAATATAACTATTCCTATTTTCTAGTTAATCTATAAGTTAGCTTACTTAAGCTATAAGGTTCCTAAGATAATATCTTATTCTCTATCTATTTCTATAACATTACATATAATAGGTCCTATCTAGCCCTCTAACCTAAAGTAGGCTAACTTTGTTTCTTCTATAACTAGGTTTTTAAAAGCTTTTCCTTTAATTATTATAACCTTGTAACTATACTATTTCTACTTAGTTAGTATACATCTAATGTTTATATATTGTTGTAACGTAAAGTTTCTTGTTACTCTACTATCTATTATAGCTATAACTAGTTAATCTCCTAAGAATCTATATATAAAGATTCTAGAGTTATAGTTTGTCTATCTAGTAGCTTATAGCTACTTATTTTCTTATTCTTACTCTTCTACTTCTACCTTTCTTATGCGTTCTTTTATTTCTTTGTATTCTAAGCATCTATCGTTAGTATAGTAAGTAGCTAATCTTCTTAGGTAGTATTCTATAGGCTGTATTAGTAGTAGCTCTATATAAATATATCCTAGTCTATTCTACTAGGGTGTTAGTTACTAATCTCTAGTTAACTATTTACCTATTTTATAGTATTTGCATTCTTTTATAAGGTAGTAGGTTTAATCTAACTATTAGTATTTAGTATATTTAGGGTCTCTTAGCTAACTATTCTTTAATATTTATATAAGGTTAATCTTCTAGTATTATATTAGGGTAGGTTCTTCTACTATTTTATTGTAGCATCTTAATAGCTATACAACCTCCTTATTACCTATAACAAGCGTGTCTAGGACTTTAAGATTTTTAGACTTATCTTTAATAATAGTATTAGGCGTTTCTAGGAAAACGTATTACTATTTAGGTATAACTTTACTAGACCTCGTGTCTATAGGTAAGTCTTCTAAGGCTAATCCCTTAGTAGACTTCTTCTAAGTTACTACTAATTATACCTTTTTTAGCTAGTATCCTATACTTACCTTTATATTACTATACTCTTTATAGTAGTTATTATAGTACTTAGTCTAGTATTTCTTTATATATTTACTTGTTCCTACTAGCTTTACTAGCTTAGGTATTTTTTTAATTTCCTTAGTTACTACTACTTATTTTTTTCCTAATCCTCTATTGTTTAGGGCTTTAAAAGGGTAGTTTCTTGTAAAATATCTAGGTTTTTTATAGTTAAAGTATACTTTTACGTCCCTAAGCCTTTACTTATCGTAGTCTACTTATCTATTCTAGTTAGTATACTTGTATATAGTACCTAGTTATATTAGTTCTAGACTATAAGGATCTTTCTTTAGTATATTTTAATAATATAGTTAGTTTTACGTATTTATTATACTAGGTAATTTATTCTTATTAAATATATATAATTAGTTGTTAATTTTAATAGTAAGCTAAATTAATCCTTAGAGTATTTCTAGTATATCTATTAGAATAAGAGCCTATTAGAGTAATAGTTTTAGACCCTTATAATATTAGTCTCTTAAGGCTTTGTTGCCCTAGTTTAACTTTACTATAAGTTACTTAAACTCTAAAGTATAGTAGGCTATAGACCTAGTCTACTTTAGCCTTTAGAGTTTAGCCTTTACTACTCCCTTTACATCTACGTCTCTAAACGTAAGGCTTAGTCTTTACTTAAAATAGTTGTAGCTACTAAAAAGTTATTATATTTTAACGCTTTTCTAGTTATTAGAGCCTAAGCTCTCTTCTAAGTATATCTTAAACTAGTCTATTACCTTCCCTATAAGGTAGGCTATAGCAAAGGATACTTTATAGGTTTTACTCTAGATTTAGCTAGAGTTAAGTATTATATAGATTAATATATTAGCTAGAAATCTCTTAAGCTTTATTTGTATGCTATTAAACTTCTCTAGTATTCTAAGTTTAAGTAGTTTAGTCTTTATATTATTAAGTTATATAGTAAGCTTGTAGATCTATTATACTACGCGTTATAGGAGTTCTTAATCCTCTCCTTAGGCCTTAAGGATATCTTAGATCTAGATATCGTTTGTTGTAATTGTTAGTACGCGTAAAGATTACGCCTAGGTTGTTATTATTACTATTAACCTTAATAGTTAAAGTATAAGGTAGATTACTAACTATAGATAAAGGGCCTTAGGTGTTTAGGTATAATAGTAAGTTAGTAACTAGGGTTAAGGTAATAGGTAAGCGTTACTAAGGAACTTAAGGTATAATAGGGTTATAGGTATATAAGTAAGCTAGAGGTTAGGGTAAGACTTATATTATACTTAACTATAAGGCTTTAAAGGTTATAAAGCCTCCTCTCTATATACTATAGTTATTTAAAGACTTAGTACTTTGTATATTACTAAGTACTTATTAGTAACTTAGTACTTTGTATATTACTAAGTACTTGTTAGTAACTTAGTACTTTATATATTACTAAGTACTTGTTAGTAACTTAGTACTTTGTATATTACTAAGTACTCGTTAGTTACGTATCTATATTGTAATCTACTGCATTATCCTATCTAGGATCTAAGTAGTCCTTATAGTTGCGCTAATCTTCTAAGGGTTCTATTAGCTTAAGGTCTTGTATAGGGTTATTACCTATAACATTAAACCTTCTTATAAACCCTATTAATTATAGCCTAGAAGTAGTAACTATATACTCTATAGCCTTTTAACGTAAGAAATAAAGCGTAAGGTCTTTTACTAGATATCTAGATATTCTAGAAGACTAGCTTCCTAAATATATAGAAGAATAGAGAGTCTAGTACCTATTCTTAAAACTATAACCTAAGTTATAAAGAGCTATTACTAATTACTATTAGGTCCTAGTAATAAGAGAGGACTTTATTACCCTAGGCTTAACTCTTAAGTAAAACCTAAAAGGTAGAGCTAATACCTATAAGTAGTATATAAATAGCGTAAGTAAGGTAAACTTAAACCTAAAGAAGACTTAATTTAAGGGGGAGTTAAAAAACCCCTAAAATAAGATAGTAGATAAGTCTACTATTAAATACTATAAATACTATAAAAAGGGGTACTACGCTAATAAGTATACTAGTAGTAACTCTAACTATATTCTAGTCTACGTAAACTAAGTAGGAAAAGGCCTAGCCTTATTATTAGCTCTAGGATAGTAAGGTACTACGTAATTAATATCTTACTAGGGATACAATATATATATAGCGCTACTTTAGGTTCTAAACTAGAAACTAAGCTCTAGGTTATCTTTAACTCCTAGGTAGACGTTAGTCTTATTAGCTAGTAGATAGTAGTAGAGATAAGACTAGAGCTAATTTAGAATGCTAAGCTCCTTAAGCTAGGCTAGATAAGAGTATAGAGGTAAAGTACTTATACTACTTATAAGCTTTAGGTACGTCTTATAGATAATAATAATATAACCTATAAGTCTAAGGTTATAGCCTATAGAGTAGATAAAGAAGGAGTAGCTCTCTTACTTAGAAACCTATTCCTTAAAGAAGAGAAGATATAACTTAATTATAAATTATAAACTTAGTACTAAGAATATACCTAAATATAACTATATATAGTTAAAGATTTTATAAAGGACTTAAGAGAAACTAAGGTAGATCTATACTTATTAGGAGTACTAGTAACTAATATAATTAACTTAGACTATATAGCGCGCGTTTACGCTATAGTACTAGCGTAGGAACCCTATATCCCTAACGCCTTATCTAAATACAATAACGTATTTAATAATAATGCTATATAGGCCTTACCTTACCTAAAAAACTTAGATTACGTAATCCTATTAATAGAAAGTAAAGAGCCTCTATATAGGCTACTTTATAACCTCTCTATATAAGAGCTTAAAGTACTCTATACCTACTTAGAAAATACTCTTTATAAAGGCTAGATACGTTATAGTAATAGTTTAGCTAGAGTACCTATCCTTTTTATCTTAAAAAAAGATAGGAAGTTACGCCTTTATATAGACTATTATAGATTAAATATAATTATAATAAAGGATTAGTACCTACTCCTACTAATTAGGGAGATATTAGACTACTTATTAGGCGTATACTACTATACGTCCTTAGATCTTAAAGATACCTATTATAGGATTAGAATCTAGATAGGATATAAGTAGAAAATAGCTTTTTATACTTAATATAGATATTTTAAGTACCTAGTAATACCTTTTAGATTAATAAATACTCTTATAAGCTTTTAGGCGTATATTAATAAGGTACTTAGTAGACTCTTAGATTATATCTACATAGTATACCTTAACAATATACTTATATATATATATAGTAAGGATATTAAGGTTTACTAGCGCGTAGTCTATACTATACTCGTAGTATTAAGAAAGGTAGAACTCTTTATAAACTTAAAGAAGTATACTTTTATATCTAATAAAGTCTACTTCTTAGGCTTTATTATTACTAGAGATAGTATATATATTAAACCTAAGTATATAGAGACTATTATATAATAGCTAGAGCCTACTAGTATTAAAGAATTATAATTATTCTTAGGCTTTATAAACTTCTATTAAAGGTTTATTAAGAGATATACTTAGAAAATAGCTCTCCTTATAGACTTATTAAAGGGGAAGCAAGAGTTTTACTAGCCTAATTTAGTAAAGAAAGCTTTTAAAATACTTAAAAAGTACTTTATAAGTATACCTATCTTATACTACTATAACCTAGCGCTACCTATTTACGTAGAGATAGATGCGTCTACTTTTATAATATCTAGAATCTTATCTTAGCTTTATCCTAATAGGAAGTAGTATCTAGTTACCTTTATATTAAGAAAACTATAGAAAGTAGAACTTAACTATAAAATATATAATACTAAACTTCTAGCTATTATTTATAGCTTTAAGTAATAGAGATACTACCTTAAAGGTATATAGTATACTATTTAGGTACTAATAGATTATAATAATCTATACTTAATATACGTAGTATAGAAATTAAACCTACGTTAAGCGCGCTAGGTAATATACTTAAGATCTTTTAATTTTAAAGTAAAGTACTAGGCTAGTAAAATAAATCCTATAGATAGTCTCTTAAGGAGATATAACTATAAATAAGAGAATCTATTATTAGTATACCTATTACCTACTCTCTAGGAAAAATTACAACTAGTAAGTATAATAGCTAGGGTTAAGATAATAAGTAGAGTAAGAAGATCTATAACTAAGCTAAGCTTAGAAAGTATATATAAGACGTATAATACTAGAGACTATAGTACTAAAAGGATTCCTACTACTAGTACTATAGAATATATACTATACGTACTATACTTAATAGCTAGAAAGTTAGTTAGTAGTAAACTTATATTAGTAGAGTCTAAAGCTTTTCTAAAAACCTTATATAGACTATAGTAAAGGGATACCTTTATATAAGTATAAGTAGAGAGTTTAATAAAAGTAGAAAGTACTTAATACTATAGTAAAGTATAAGTTTAGCGCTTAGATAATAAAGAAGTCTTAAGATATAAAGGTAGATTATATATTCTAAAAGAACCTACTATTAGGTAAGAGATTCTACTTTAGAATTATAACTTATATATAGTAGGCTATTTTAGTATATATAAAACGCTTAAGTTAATTACTACGTACTATTATTAGCTATTAATAGATTAAAACGTTTAAGAATACGTAAGAACCTATACAATATACTAAAGAAGTAAAGTACTAAGGTATAAATAATATAGAGAGTTAACCTCTTTACTAATTCTAAGTAATATCTTTAAAGAAGTCTCTCTAGACTTTATTATAGGCCTTCTACCTTTAAAGGATTACTTAAGAAGTATCTATAACGTAATACTAGTAATAGTAGACTACTTATTAAAGATAGCTATCTATATCCTAGTATATAAGAAGTAGGACGTATAATAGTTTATAGAAGTATACTTTAATAATATTATTTTAAATTATAGGATATAGAAAGGTATTATATTAGATAGAGGCTTAATCTTTACCTTAGAATTTTAGATAGAGATATACTACTAATTATAGGTAAAGCGTAAGCTAAGTATAGCTTTTTACCTATAAACTAATAGGTAAACTAAACGCTAGAATTAGATACTAGAGTAATATCTAAGAATCTTTATATTAATAAATTAAGATAACTAGGTAACCTTATTAAAGACTATATAATTCGCGTATAATAACTTAGTTTATAAAGTAATAAAGACTACCTCTTTTTATACTATATTAGGTAAATACCTAATCTTTATATACCCTCCTAAGGATAGTAAGCTAGAGAGAGAGGTACTAGATATAATCTAGAGAGTAAAGTATATATATAGCGTAAGAATAATACTTATAGAATCTTTATATAATAAGGGTCTTAGTAGAGATACCTAGAATTATAAGGATCTTAAGATCTTTAGTACTCTAGGACCTCTAAGGCCTTAACTATACTAATATCTATAGTACTAGACTAGGGTAGGGCTAATACGCTATACTAGCGTATAAAGGGCCTCCTACTTATAGAAAGAGTCTAGTAAGTATTATTTACCTTTTTAATTAAAACCTTTACTTAAATACGTATTATCCCTTTACTATCTCCTATAGCCTATAGTAAGTACTATTACCTTCTAGCTACCCCTTTATATAATAATACTTTACTATTAATAGTCTAGGGATAATAAATATATATATATTACAGCGCGCTATAACTATAGATAAAAATACCTAGGAAACTACTAAGTAAGACCTTATATAGAGCTTAAGTAGTATATAACTAAAATACGCCCTAAGTATAGCTATAACAATTAAAGACTATATATAAGAAGTAACTATTAGATATAATAAGCTAGCCTAGCTACGTATACTTTAAGTATTAGAAGAAGAGATTATACGTCTAGAAGAAGAATAGGCTACTACTCTACCCCCTAAGAGTAACC
>JALNQA010000276.1:0-11712 GCA_028456235.1 Ophiosphaerella narmari | reverse complement strand
TATACCTAAGGCTTAGCGTAGAGTTAGTTATATTATACTTAGTATAATTACGTATCTTCTTATATAGATAACTATATGTTTATTATTATTATTAATAAAGGGTAAACGTATAAGAGCTTCTATAGGCGTAGCTAGTACTATATTGTACCTAGGATAGCGTAAAAGGGAATAATCGAATCGTAGTCTATAGAGATAGAGAGATAGACAATATAGTAAAGTAGAGAGAAGGAGAGAAGAAGAGCCTATTAAATATTCGGATTCTTAGTACACCTTCTAGTCCTACTATATAGCTAAGAGCTAGCTATATATAGTTTAGATTATAACTAGTACTTATTATATACAATAAGCTACTATATTTATAGGTATTATATTCTAGTAAAGAATACTAGCCCCCCTTTAAAAGAATATAGTACCCTCTACCTACTCCCTTATATTCCTAGTTATCCTTATTGTTATACTCTATAGATACAAGCGCCTTCTTGTATACTAGCTTATAGCTATATAGTATCTTACTATACCTAATTTAATTAAATCCTACTACAATTAATTTATTTTAACTCTACTATGTCTAATTTAGTTTAATCCTACTTTAATTAATCTTGCTAAATCTTCCTAGTAATGCAATACA
Source organism: Ophiosphaerella narmari (assembly GCA_028456235.1). Classification (NCBI taxonomy): domain Eukaryota; kingdom Fungi; phylum Ascomycota; class Dothideomycetes; order Pleosporales; family Phaeosphaeriaceae; genus Ophiosphaerella; species Ophiosphaerella narmari. Next base: position 11,084 of record JALNQA010000276.1, on the reverse strand, counting down.
ATGTAATATTAAGTTAGCTATTCTACTATCTATACCCTAGATAGTAAAACAATTACAAACATCTCGTTTATATTCGTGCGTTATGCTACGTAGAGATATAGGTAGTATTATTAGATTTAAAGGGGTTTTAGAGCCTATATACAATGTAGAGTTAGTAGTACAAGAATATAGTAAAAGATTAATTAGTATAGTTAACTAAGCTAATAGATTGCTAGAGTTAACAAGTTAATAGAACTAGCTAAGTACTAAGTTAATAGAGGCTCGAGTTTTATCTAACTTAGATGCACTCTAACTCTACTAATTAGCTTGCCTAGCTTAGTATTGTAATCTAAGCGTTAATATAGGTAAGCTCGCTTGTTGTTAAGTTAACTTAGATACTAATAGATTTTATAATCTAATCTAATACTAATATAAATCCTATTACCCTTTGTAAATAGAACTCCTAATATAGTTCTTTAATAAGTTTAGCTCCTATAAGTAATTAGGAGTTAGTATATATAAACTAGTAGGTTAAAAAAAAAAAAAAGTAAAGGTAGAGTCTATACTAGATTTCGCACGGCCTTAGTAGTATCTAGTTCCTAGAACTAGATTAAAAAAAAATAAGTTTTATATATTATACTATAAAAAGAAAGAAGGTAATTATATAATATCTATTTCTGCGTAAACTTAATTTAATTACACTACATCTAATTCGAGTTAACATTACTACATCTAACTTATATATTTACGCTAATTAAGTCCTAGTCCTAGAACCTAATAAATATCCTACCCTAGTTCTACTTACCCTCTACCCTAACTACCTTTACTACTTTAAGTATGTCCCTTCCCTCTATAATCGTCTAACTCCTATACTATATTTCCCCTATTAGCTACAAAATTACATCTTTCTTAGTTAGCTAGTAAACCTAGATAAATACCTAGATTAGTATTAAGTATTAATCTACTATATACTTAATTAGGGTTATATACCTAACAATGTCGTTAATAATATAATACTCTATTCCTAGGCTTATATTAGCTATACCCTATATATTAAGTAGGACGTACATAGCCCTATATATATGTAGTAGCTTAATTATTCTCTATATATGCTCGAAGGAAGGCTCTAGAATCTCTAGCATCTAGCTCTTATTAATTCTATAGGCCTACACTATAAACTTAGATTAGTAACCTATATATCTATTACTTATAAATTTTCCTAAATAGTTATAATACTACTTAAACACCTTAGGGATTTATTTAAGAATTGTACTAAGTATAAACTATACAACTTGTATTGTTGTAAGGTTATACTAGACGTAAATATATATTAATTCTATAGTAGTATCCTATTTTATCTATATTAGTTATATTTACCCCTAATAGTATTACTACTACTCTATATATATTGTTATAACATAACCTAATATACTCTTGTACTTAAGGCTAGATATAGAGTTAGTTATCTAATACTTAGGCGCCTAGTATAATAGTATATGTTCTTATATAGATAATAAGGTTACTAGGAGTCTTACTAATAAAGAGTAAAAGGATAGGAACTACTACTATAGACTTTGCTAATACTATATTGTACCTAAGATAGCATAAAAAGGAATAGTTAAATTATAGTATTTATAAATAGAGAGATAGATAATATAGTAAAGTAGAGAGAAGGAGAGAAAGAGAGTCTATTAAGATTAATAGAATTATATTTAGATTCTTAGTATACCTTTTAGTCCTACTATATAACTAAGAGCTAGCTATATATAGTTTAGATTATAGCTAGTACTTGTTATATATAATAAGCTACTATATTTGTAATACTATATTATAGTAAGGGAAACTAGAAGCTAACTATAAGCTAGCTATAAGTTAATAATATAAGATAACAAGACGAGTTAACAATTTCTATTTAATTTAACTCTATTACATTTAATTCGATTTAATACTACTTTAACTAATCTAGTCGATTTTTACTAGGTTTGTAATATAATATAATATTAAATTAACTATTCTATTACTTATATTGTAGATAATAATGTTATTACTAATATCTAGTTTATATTTATTAGTTGTACTAGGTAGGGATTTAATTATAGATAGAGATATAGATTAGATTTAATAACATTATATTAAATTAGATTTAATCCTACTATATACAATTTAATTTAACCCTACTACATTAATTTAATTTAGCCCTACTATACCTAATTTAGTTCGATCCTACCCTAATCTAGCTAAGTCTCCTTAGGGTTGCGATATAATATAATATAAAGTTAACTATTCTACTACCTATGTTATAGATAAGGAAGCTATTATTAAACTATAGTTTATATCTATAAGTTATACTACGTAGAGATTTAAGTATATATAGAGATATATATTTAATTTAAATCTACTACATTTAATTTAATCCTACTATATTCGATTTAATCCTACTATATTCGATTTAATCCTACTACATTTAATCTAATCTAACTCTACTACGTTTAGTTTAATTCGACCTTACTACATCTAATTTAATTAGATCCTATTATACCTAATTAGATTTAGTACTACTTTAATTAACCTAACTAAATTTTCCTAATATTAAATTAACTATTCTACTATTACTAAACTTTAGTTTATATTCGTAGGTTATACTATATAGAGATTTAATTTAATTATATAACGTTTAATTTAATTTAAATATACTATAAACAATCTAATCTAATTTAATTTAACCCTACTATACCTAATTTAATTTAATCTTACTGCACCTAATTCGATTTAAACCTACTTTAATTAATCTAGCTAAATCTTCCTTAGAGTTGCGATATAATATAATATTAGGTTAACTGTTCTACTATTTATATTATAGACGATAAAGTTATTACTAATTTATATTAGTAAGTTGTACTACGTAGAGATATAGTCGTAGATAGAGACGTAGTTTTAATTTAATTTAAACTTTAATTTAATACTACTTCCCTTAAGCTAGCTAAACCCTTATAGGGTTGCGATACAATATAATATTAAGTTAATTATTCTACTACTTATATTATAGATAAGGAAGTAATTACTAAACCCTAGTTTATATTCGTTAGTTATACTGCGTAGAGACTTAACTATAGATAGAGACATAGATTCTATTTAACCCTATTATATCTAATTTAATTTAACCTTACTATACCTAATTTAGTTTAACCCTATTAGAACTAAGTTAATTTAATCTTACTTTAATCTAGCTAAACCTCTCTAGGGTTGTAATACGATACAATATTAAGCTAACTATCCTACTACTTATATTATAGGTAAGAAAGTTATTATAAAACTCTAGTTCTAGTTTATAAGTTATATCGCGTACATAATTAATTGTATATAGAGGTATATATTTAACTAAATAATACTATATTTAATTTAATTTAATCCTACTATATTTAATTTAATTTAATCCTACTATATTCGATTTAATTTAATCCTACTATATTCGATTCGATTTAATCCTACTATATTTAATTTAATTTAATCCTACTACATTTAATTTAATTTAATCCTACTACTACTTCCTCTATAGTTCTAGCATTAAATCTACTAGATAGTTATTATATAATAGGTACTACTAGAGGTATACCTAGCCTTTAAACTCCTTTAATAAACTTTAGGTCTTAGTTACTAACTATAATAGTTAGCGTTCCCTAGGTAGTAAGATAATTACGTTAGACTAAGGCTAATCCCTATTACTCTAAGGTATAATTATCCTGTCCTAGGATAACGTTTACTATCTTTAAGGTAAGGTAGGTTTCTGTTAGGATAGCGTTAAAAGCTATTAGCTATTTCTAGTAAGTATATAACTATATCAATCCTACTACGTTTAATTTAATTTAACCTTACTATACTTAATTTAATTAGACTTACTACCTCTAAATTGTTTTAGTACTACTTAAATTAAACTAGATAAATTTTCTTTAGCTTAGTAATACAATATAATATTAAATTAACAATTCTACTACTACTATATATCTATAAGTCGTACTATATAGATATTAGATTATATATAAATATATAGATTTAATTTAATAAGATAAAATTTAGTTTAATCTAATCTTACTAAGTTTAATTTAATTTAAACCTACTATAATTAATCTAATCTAATTCGATTTAACTATACTACACCTAATTCTATTTAAGCCTACTTTAATCGATCTAGCTAAATCTACCTTAGGGTTACTATATAATATAATATTAAGTTAACTATTCTACTACTTATATTATAGATAAAGAAGCTATTACTAAACTCTAGTTTATATTTAGTAGCTATAATATATAGAAATTTAATTATATATAGAGATGTAGATTTAATTTAATACTACTATATTTAATTTAATTTAATACTACTACGCCTAATTTAGTTTAATCCTACTTTAATACAGCTAAATCTCCCTAGGGTAGCGATATAATAAGATATTAAGTCAACTATTCTACTACCTATATCGCGGATAAAGGAGTAGTTACTAATCTCTAGTTTGTATTTGTTAGTTGTGCCGTATATAGATTTAATTATAGATAGAGACGTAGATTCGATTTAATATTATTATATTTAATTTAATTTAACCCTATTATATCTAATTTAATTTAGCCCTACTACGCCTAATTTAGTTTAATCCTACTTTAATTTAGTTAAACCTCCCTAGAATAGTAATATAATACAATATTAAGTCGACCGTTCCGCTACCTATATTATAGATAAGGGAGTAGTTACTAAACCCTAGTCTATGTCTATTAGTTCTACCGTGTATAGATTTAATCGTAGGTAGAGACGCAGATTTAATTTAATATTATTACATTTAATTCGATTTAACCCTACTATATCTAATTTAATTTAACCCTACTACACCTAATTTAGTTTAATCCTACTTTAATCTAGCTAAACCTCCCTAGGGTAGCAATACAATATAATATTAAGTCGACTATTCTACTACTTATATTGTAGACAAGGGAGTAATTACTAAACCCTAGTTCGTATTTGTTAGTTATATTACGTAGAGATTTAATTGTAGATAGAGACGTAGATTTAGTTTAATATTATTACATTTAATTTAATTTAACCCTACTATACCTAATTTAATTCAACCCTACTATACCTAATTTAGTTTAACCTTACTAGAACTAATCTAATTTAACCCTATATTAATCTAGCTAAACTTCCCTAGGGTTGTAATATAATATAATATTAAGCTAACTATCTTACTACTTATATCGTAGATAAGGAAGTTAAATAAAACTCTAGTTCTAGTTTATAAATTATATTACGTATATAATTAATTGTATATAGAGATGTATATTTAATTTAATCCTACTACATTTAATTCGATTTAATCCTACTATATTTAATTTAATAAATTACTATTAGGATAATTACAATTATATAGACTTTCTTTAACAAATTGTTACAACAACAGTCCCGTAATTACTACACGATACCTTTATTGTATTAACAATTACTATTTCGTTTAATCTAATTTAACCTTACTATATTTAATTTAATTAGATTAGACTATACCTAAAAATAAGTTAGTACTACTTTAATCTATTTAGTTAAATTTTCCTTAGCTTTATAATACAATATAATATTCTACTATTATTAAACTCTAGTTTATATTTATAAGTTATTCTACATAGATATTATTCGATCGTGTATTTAATTTAATAATATATTATTTAATTTAATCTAATATAATTAGGTTTAATCTAATTTAAACCTATTATAACTAATCTAATTTAATTCGATTTAACCCTACTATACCTAATTTAATCTAACCTTACTACACCTAATTTAGTTTAATCCTACTTTAATCTAGCTAAACCTCCTTAGGGTAGTAATATAATACGATATTAAGTCGACTATTCTACTACCTATATCGTAGATAAGGGAGTAATTATTAAACCCTAGTTTGTATTTATTGCTTATACAACGTAGAGATTTAATTATAGATAGAGACGCGGATTTAATTTAATATTACTATATTTAATTCGATTTAACCCTATTACATCTAATTTAATTAAACCCTACTATACCTAATTTAATTTAATCTTACTACACCCGATTTAATCTAAGCCTACTTTAATTAATCTAGCTAAATCTTCCTTAGGGTTGCAATACGATATAGTATCGAGTTAACTATTCTACTACTTATATCGTAGACGATAAAGCTATTGCTAATCTCTAGTTCTTGTTCGTAAGTTATACTACGTAGGGATTTAGTTATAGATAGAGACGTAGATTTAATTTAATTTAAACCTACTACGTTTAATTTAATTCGATTTGGTTTTATTACGTTCGATCCTATTTAACCCTACTACATTAGATTTAATTTAATTCGATCCTACTATACCTAATTTAATTTAATCCTACTTCCTTTAAGCTAGCTAAATCTTTATAGGGTTGCAATACGATATAATATTAAGTTAACTATCCTACTCCCTAGGTTGTAGATAATAAAGCTATTACTAACCCCTAATTTATACCTATAAGTAGTACTACGTAGGCAGTTAATTGTATATAAAGATATAGTTTTATCTTAACCTTACTATGCCTAATTTAATATAATCCTACTATATTAGATTGAATTAAGTACTACTACGTTTAATTTAACCTAACCTTACTACCTAGAATTTAATTTAATTCTACTATATCTAATTTAATTCTATCCTACTACACCTAATTTAATTTAGTCCTACTATACCTAATTTAATTCGATCCTACTCTAATTAATATAGCCTAATATTTCTTTAGTTTATAGTACGATATAATATAAAATTAACTATTCTACTACCTATATTATAGGTAATAAAGCCTTTACTAACCTCTAGTTTATTTTTGTAAGCTATACTATATAGAGATCTAGTTGTATATAGAGATGTAAATTCGATTTAATACTACTACGTTTAATTTAATTTAACTATACTTATATTTAGTTTGATTTAATTCTACTACCCCTAATTTAAATTAACCCTACTTTAATTAGACTAGCTAAACCCTCCTAGGGCTGCGACAAGGTATAATATAAAGCTAACTATTCTACTATATATATATTGTAGATAATAAAGTTATTACAAACCTATAGCTTATATTTATAAGTTGTATTGCATAGAGAGTTAATTATATATAGAGGAGTAGACCTAATTCTATTTAACCTTACACATTTAATTCGACTATATCGTTCTATATTTTATCCTATCTTATTCTACTACACTTAATTTAATTTAACCCTACTTTAATTAGCCTAGCTAAATATTCCTTAGGTTTATAATATAGTATAATATTAAATTAACTATTTTACTACCTATGTTATAGGTAGTAATACTATTACTAATATCTAGTTTATGTTTAAAAGTTATACTACGTATAGGTTTAATTGTATATAGAGATATAGATTATATTACACCTAGTTTAATCCTACTATATTTAATTTAATTTAGTTTTACTATACCTAATTTAATTTAAACTTACTTTATTAAATCTAGTTAAATCTTCTTTAGGTTGTAATATAATATAATATTAAGTAAACTATTCTATAGCCTATATAGGATTAGTATCTAAATGCCTTTAATCCCGTAGCTTATTATAGATAGAAGTAGTACTAGTAATTATTAGCCTTAATTAGTAGAAGTAGTATTAGTAATATTCTACCTTAACTAGTAAGAGTAGTATTAGTAATCCCTAGCCTTAGTTAGTAAGGTCTACTAGATGTTTTAGGCTAAAACTCTAACGTAGATAAAACTCCTAAGTTAGCTCTTTAATAAATTTAGTTCCTATAAATAACTAGTAGAAGTAGTACTAGTACTCTTTAGCCCTAATTAAGCGTAGCTAATACTATTAATTAAGGCTAGGTGCGTTAAAAGCCTATAAAGGTAGTACTATTATTATTGTAGTAGGGTTTATAAGGGTACTAATAGTTAAATACCTTGTCTATATATTAAAAGTTACCTACTATAGGCTTTACCTTCTCCCTAATACTACTACTATAGTCTTTAAAGGATAGAAATACTACGTTAGCCTATTATATAATTTTGCTCGCATTAATAGTACTTTAGGTCTAGCTTCCTTCTTACCTAAAGTAGTTTAATATCTACTATACTTATACTATACTTAAGGAAGCTACCTTAGGGTTACGTACATTCTTTATAAGAACGGAATTAACTAGAGTTGTATTAAAGATTATCTTATTTAGTTAGGGTTTATATATTAGAGTATACCCCCTAATCCTATTATAGCTAGTAGGGGTGTATTAAAAGATTATTTAATTTATATTAAAAACTACCTTATTTAACTAGAGTATACTAAAGACTATCTCGTCTAAGCCTATCCTAAAGTCTAGCTATATTAGTCTACTCTATTTACCTAACCTACTCTATTTACCTATAACAATCGCCTAGCCTACCTATAGCCTAAGGCTATAGGTAACCTATTAACTACTATATACTAGGCCTTAAAATAATACAGCTTATAGGATACTATTACGTAAGTAGTCTTGAGTTAAATAGCTATATTACTAACGCTAAATAAAAGGTACCTTTTATCTATAATAGACTAATAGTTACGATAATATCTATTTACCTAATAATAGTAGATAAGGAGACTTAAAGGAGTTCTTCTATAGAGATAGACTACGTTATTACTATCTCTATTAGTAGCTAAAGACTAGGCTATATTATTAGCTATGTAGATAATGCTAAATCGTGTACGTAAAAGGATAGAGAGAAAGTAATTTTTGTAACCTATACTCGCGGGGGTATTAGTAGCTATAAAGTTAATAATTATATAATTAGCCTCTATACCCTAGGCCTTATCTACTATATAGATAGATATATTAAGATATTAGTTAATAATATAATAGTTTGTCTTAGTACCTACTAGGTTAGTATAGTACTAGGTTAGTTCGGCTATATATACAATATATAAGTCGCGTTAGGTAGTAGATAGAATAATAATTATAATACAATTACCTAGTACCTTTTTGTTCTTAATAGAGACCTAGAGTAGGCTAATAGTAAAAGTAACCCCCTATACGTTATATACTAAACGCCTACCTATAGTAGAGAGGAGAGCGCTAGTAATTAATATAAATACAATTAGCCTACGTATAGAGAAGATACGACCTAGAACCCTAGATATAGGATTAGGACTAAGATTATAAGGCGCAGCTAACCTAATTTAGTATACCCTACCTATAATATAGTAGATTAATTTTGTAATCCTAGGATTAAACTAACTAAGATAGGTAAGAGGTTAGGTATACGCGCTACGATTATAAAGGAGATCGAAGATAGACTTTCTATGCACAATTATATTAGTATTAAAATCTATTATAGGCTTACTAGGAACGCCTATAAAGATATAAAGTAGAAATCCTTTTAGTAGGCTCTAAGGATCTATCTAAAAATCTATTTTATATAGTATTATACCTAATTAGTAATTAGAAGCCTTGTTATAAAAGATAACTCGAATAGAGCGTAGAGCCTTTAAGAGAATATTATAAACTATATTAGGTAGTATATAGTAAATATTTGCATAGTATATAAGATTAGATAACGCCTTATAGACCTCTTCTACTAATAGATCTCTACTATACGTAGATATATTTCTACTCTATATATAATACTAGTTAAGGAGCGTACAAAGTATCCTATAGTAGTCTAGATTACTATAAGTAATAGGGTTATTATTACTAAACATACTAATATAGCGCAAAAGTATCGTTAGCTCTAAAAGATTATTAGTAACTAAAATTAGGTAGGTACAATAGATATAGAGTTAATTAACAAGAGTAAAGGTAAGTAAATTAACACGGGCTTTACTATAGGTACTAGAGGGGCTAGAGTAGCTATTAAGATGCTTTATATAAATACCTACCTACTAGTTAATAGCCTACTATTATTAGATAGTAAGCTAAGTAGTCTATTACTAATTATAGTAGATAATAATAGGGTTACCTACGCGCTACCCCTATAGGCTATTAGCCTTGTATAGATAGATTAGCTTTTTTTAAATATAAAGAGTAAGATTATCTAGCTAGGAGGGAATAGGTAAAGTTACTACTATAGAAGGGTAGCCTCGATTAGAATTAATAGTAGTATAGTAACAATATAAGGCTAAAAGTAGATACATCTTACTAGTTCTATTAGAGCTAGAAATAAGTATAATACTAGAAGAATCTATAAAAGAAAGATTAGCAAAGAATTTTAACTACTCCCTAGTTAGATAGTATATATCTATAGCTAGCTACTAATATTATTAGACTTTAATAGGACTATAAAATTCTATATCCTTATAAAAAAAATTAAGTATAGAACTACTATTAGAGCTAGTATTAGAGGCTATATTAAAATTATTAGAAAGATTATTATCTCCTACTACTATAGGATTTAAGCCTTTATTAATAGAGTTACTACTAGTTAGGCTATAGATAATAGGCTAAGTATTACCTATATAAACGCAACTAGGCTTTACCTATACATAAATACTAACAGGCTTATATAATATAATATAGGAGGCGTCTCTAATAGGATATCTATATATACAACTAAAGAGATAGCAACGCTAGAATCTAGGCTTCTCTACCTATATACTATTATCGTCTTTAGGGCGAGTAAGAAGCGCTTTGTAGTAAAAACTAGATCTAGCTAAAGTAGGTAGTATAACTACACCCTTCTATACTAGGCTATTACTAAATTTTATAGAAAGATAATAGTCTTCTATATACTAGAGATTATTAACTATTTAAATAAGAATCTAGACTAAATCTTGCGTAGGAGAGTTATCGAACTTATAGATATAAGCTATAGAGGGTACCTCTATTAGTACTATTATAGTTTAATATAATCCTTTAGTCTAAAAGCGTAAGGGATTAGGTAAAGATACTATACTATTAGTAGTAATTTAATCTTAGAAGTAAGAGATTATAGGCTCTAGCTACGCTATATAAGGAGGGTAGGGCCTATCTATTAGAACCTAAATAGCGTACTAGTTAGTAGCTATTAGCAACCAAAGCTATAGAGATAGATATACTAACTAGGTAGATAGTAGGGGTATAGTAGGATAAGATAGTAAAAAATATATTAGA
>JALNQA010000275.1:0-11732 GCA_028456235.1 Ophiosphaerella narmari | reverse complement strand
CTAATAAGTACTTAGTAATATATAAAGTACTAAGTTACTAATAAGTACTTAGTAATATATAAAGTACTAAGTTACTAGATAGCTATAGTATATAGAAGAGAAGCTTTATAACCTTTAAAGCCTTATAGTTAAGTATAAATATAATTTATATAAGTCTTACCTTAGACTTATAGCCTTACTTATATACTTATAACTCTATTATACCTTAAGTTTCTTAGTAATACTTACCTATTACTCTAACCCTAGTTACTAACTTACTATTATACCTAAACCCTAAAGCCCTTTATCTAGTTAAGTAACCTACCTTATACTTTAACTATTAAAGTTAATAGTAATAATAATAACTCTTATATAATTCTTAAGTATACTAATAATTATAATAAATAATATCTAGATTAAAGAAATCCTTAAAGCTTAAAGAGAAAACTAAGAACTCTTATAATATATAGTATAATAGATTTATAAGCTTACTACGTAAATTAATAATATAAAGACTAAACTACTTAAACTTAAAATACTAGAGAAGTTTAATAGTACTAGAACTAAACTTAAAAAATTCTTAGCTAATATATTAATCTATATAACCTTTAATTCTAGCTAAATCTAGAGTAAAACCTATAAAGTATCCTTTATTATAGCTTACCTTATAGGAAAGGTAATAGACTAGTTTAAAATATATTTAAAAGAAAGCCTAGGCTCTAATAACTAGAAAAGTATTAAGATATAATAGCTCTTTAGTAGCTATAACTATTTTAAGTAAAGATTAAGCTTTATATTTAAAGACGTAGATATAAAGAAAGTAGTAAAAGCTAAACTCTAAAGGCTAAAGTAGACTAAGTCTATAGCTTACTATACTTTAGAGTTTAAGTAACTTATAGTAAAGTTAAATTAAAGTAATAAAGTTTTAAGAAAATAATATTATAAAAGTCTTAAACTATTACTCTAATAAGCTCTTATTCTAATAGATATACTAGAAATACTTTAAAGATTAATCTAGCTTACTATTAAAATTAATAACTAATTATATATATTTTAAAAGAATAAGCTACCTAGTATAATAAATATATAAAACTAACTATACTATTAAAATATACTAAAAAAAAATCTATATAGCTTAGAACTAATATAACTAGGCGTAACCTATAAATATATAAACTAGAATAAATAAGTAGACTCTAATAAGTAAAAGCTTAAGAATAGAAAAGTATACTTTAACTATAGAAAACTAGGATATTTTATAAGAAACTACTTATTTAAAGCCCTAAATAATAGAGGATTAAGAAAAAAATAAGTAGTAGTAACTAAAGAAATTAAAAAAATACTAGAACTAGTAAAGCTAGCTAGAATAAGTAAATATATAAATAAATACTAGATAAAGTACTATAATAACTACTATAAAGAGTATAGTAATATAAAGGTAAGTATAAGATACTAGCTAAAAAAAGTATAATTAGTAGTAACTTAAGAAGAGCCTACTAAAAGATTAGCTTTAGAAGACTTACCTATAGATATAAAATCTAGTAAAGTTATACCTAAGTAATAATATACTTTCCTAGAAATACCTAATATTATTATTAAAGATAAGTCTAAAAACCTTAAAACCTTAGATACGTTTATTATAAGAAATAAAGAGGTTATAAGTTTATTAAGATATACTAATAAGATAATAGATTAACTAGTCCTAATATAGTACTAGAAGATTAACTCTAAATAGATATCTAAGAATAGCTAGCTAAGAAATACTAAATACGCTAAATACTAATAGTTAGATTAAACCTACTATCTTATAAAAGAATATAAATACTATAAAATAGATAAATAGTTAACTAAAGATTAGTAACTAATACCCTAGTAGAATAGACTAAGATATATTTATATAGAGCTACTACTAATAAGGCTTATAGAATACTACCTAAAAAGATTAGCTACCTATTATACTAATAATAAGTACCTAGAATATATAGAACTTAAAAAATAGATAAAAAAAGTAAAGGTAAAAGAATAAGAGACTAAATAGCTATAAGCTACTAGATAAATAAACTATAACTCTAGAATCTTTATATATAGATTCTTAGGAGATTAACTAGTTATAGCTATAATAGATAGTAAAGTAATAAAAAACTTTACTTTATAGTAATATATAAATATTAGGTATATACTAACTAAGTAGAAATAGTATAGTTATAATATTATAATAATTAAAGGAAAAGCCTTTAAAAACCTAGTTATAGAAGAAATAAAGTTAGCTTACCTTAGGTTAGAAGGCTAGATAGGACCTATTATATATAACGTTATAAAAATAGATAGAAGATAAAATATTATCTTAAGAACTTTATAGCTTAAGTAAGCTAACCTATAAATTAACTAAAAAATAGGAATAGTTATATTCTATAAACCTAGAAAAATAGATAAGTATATAGTATACCTATATATAGTAGAAGAGATACTATATAAAAAGGTAATTATACTTTCTAAATATATTAACTTATAAGAGGTTTTTACTATACTAAAAGAAATACTACTAGAGTACTAACTATAGTATATAATAATTCTATTAAAACTAAGAATAATACTTAAATATAAACCTATCTATAAACTAACCTTAAAAGAAGATAGAATACTATAAGAATATATCTAAGATAGTCTTAAGAAAAGATAGATATAACTATTAAACTTACTAGTAGTATACCTACTTATATTTATACTAAAAAAAGATATAGTAGAATACTAGTTATATATTAACTACTAATAACTTAATAATATTATAATTAAAAACTAATACCTACTACCTCTAATTTTAAAACTATAGAATTAGCTAGTTAATACTTAATAGTTTATAAAGTTAGATATAAGAAATACTTACTATTAGATTAAGATAGCTAAAAGTAAAGAATAGAAAATAGCTTTCTAATTAAAGCTTAGATTATATAAATATCTAGTAATACCTTTTAGACTAATAAATATACTAGAAACTTTCTAGGCCTAAATTAATAATATATTATAGCTATACCTAGATAGGTTTACTATAGTATACCTTAATAATATCTTTATATACTTTAAAATACTAAAAGAATATAAGTAGTATATAAGGGCTATCCTAAAGAAACTAGTATAGGTAAAGCTATAACTTTATAAAGGGAAGTATAAATTCTATATATAAAGAACTACGTACCTTAAATATATAATTATACTAGGATACTTAGAAGTAGAACCTATAAAGATATAAGAAATACTTACTTAAAAAGACCTTAAAATATTAGTATAGCTATAATCCTTTATAAAATTCTATAATTCTACTAAAAGTTTATCTTAAACTAAACTAATATTACTAACCCCTTTTATAAACTTATAAAAAAAAATATCCTATTTATATAGATAAAATAAAAAAGAAAGGTATTCTAGAAAATAAAAGTAGAGTTTATAAAGGAACTAGTACTATAGATTTATATACTAAAGAAATAACTAAGAATAGAAACTAATACTTTAAATAGTATAATATTAGGAGTACTACTCTAAAAAGATAATAATAGTTACTTCTACTCTATATACTACTATATATATATAATAATACCTATAGAAAGAAACTATATATTAGATTGTATAGCTAAATTTATAGTATTAGCTAGTAGCTTAACTAACTAATAGTAATTATCTAACGCACGAGCTTACGTACGAGCTTAATTACGAGCTAACCTATAGGCTAACTTATAGGCTTGCGCTAATAAGTTAACGTTAATAAAGTAACGTTAGTAACAATTAAGATAGTAATTGCGATTACAATAGCAATTAATATTGCGCGTACGCTAAGAGCTTAGCAAGCAACCTTAACCTTTATAAGAATTAACGCTAGTACTACGCTAGTAGCTAGGCTAGCAAACTAGTAGAATCTCGATATATCTAGACTTAGCTAAGGTAGGCACTAGCCTACGTACTAGCTTATCCCTTATAGAGGTATAAAGAACTTAAAGGCCTAACCCTTATATAAGCTTAACGCTAGCTAAGGTATTGCCCTAACTAAGGCTCGCCCTAACTAAGGCCTTGCTATTACTAAGGTATTAGTAGCTAATAGAGCTAAGGATATATAGAGGAGTGCAATAGTAGATAGAATTAATAAGAAATAGAAGAATAGAGCATTTAATTAATTAGTTCTACTTACTTAATATTAACTATACTAATCTATCTTTTTAATCTTAGTTTTCTCCTATTATTATACTTATAGTAGCTACCTTTTAAACCCCTTTTATCTAACAATTAAGAGTCTTACTACCTCTACGAGCCTATTACCTTAACTAATTTAACTAATTAACGAACTATAACGAGCTTATTACAGCGCAATCTAATAGTAATACTAAGGAGTAACGTAGATTATACTATATAGATAACTTAGCTATAATCCTAATATATAGTATATAACGTTTAGGATAAGATTAACCTAGCCTCCTTAATACTACTAATTAAGAAACCTAAAGTAATTAGAGCTCTAGTAATAGCTAACTACACGCTAGTATTAAACGTTAAAATACCTACGCAATAGTCTAAGCTAGCTCTAGCTAGAGTAAAAGTACTTAAAGAGGACCTTAAGTACTATAAGGTACTAGCTAAGTAATACTATAGTAATTAGTATAAGTACGAAAAGGAGTAATTAAGCCTCTAGTATATTGTTACGTTTATCTAATCCTTAGTATTGCTATACTTACTACGCACCTACTACTTACTAGACTAGATACTACGCTAGTAGCTATTAAACCTAAAGCAAACTATTAGCGTAGACGACTAAATTAAACAAGAACGAGCTCGTACTAGATATCTTAGCTTACTTAAACCTATAAGGAGTATAGTAAACTAGGATACGTAGTTAGCTAAGTACAATTACACTACTACTAAGGCTAAAACGTACTAAGTAGTAGAGCTATTATAAATTAACGTAATAACTTAAGACTTTTTAGTAGCTATTAAAACTATAGTACTAATTTAGTTAACAACCTTTTAAGATAATAGAAGGCTTTAACCTAAGATAACTTAGAAGGAGATAATAAAACGCTACCGTAAGTATATAATAATCTACTATCCCCTAAAAGTAGGGAGGTACAAGGCTACTTTTGTAGCTAGGACCTTATCTTACGCTACTAGTAGTAATACTACCTAGGGTAAGGCTAGGGACGCCTCCCTTATAGATAGCGCGCTACTTAAAAACTAGGGTAGACCCCGTAATTAACGTACACTAGACTATCTAGCTAGTCTTAAAACTTAAATTAAGTTAAACTAAACCTAGGGTAGACCCTATAATTAACGTACACGTAGTTAAGATGTAGATAGCTAATGCCCTATATATAGACAACGTTACTAACTTAATAATTACTATTATATCTATCTAGATAGAGTACTAGAATAGTAGAGTCTAAGAGAGACTCTACAAGAGCTCGTTAACTATAAAAGTAAGTACAACGTAACTCTATAAGGGCTAATAAGAAGATAGACAAAGCTATAAACGTAGTAGCTAGCTAGTATTAATTAAACTCGTTGACTCGAGTTCTATAAACTTAGTATCTAGCTAGTTCTATTAAACTTGTCGACTCGAGTTCTATAAACTTAGTACTTAGCTAGTTTAATTAAACTCGTCAACTCGAGTTCTATTAACGTAGTAGCTAGCTAGCGTCTATTAACGTAGTAGCTAGCTAGCGTTAATTAAACTTGTCGACTCGAGTCCTATAAACTTAGTATCTAGCTAGTTCTATTAAACTCGTCGACTCGAGTTCTATAAACTCAGTAGCTAGCTAGCGTTAATTAAACTCGTCGACTCGAGTTCTATAAACTTAGTATCTAGCTAGTTCTATTAAACTCGTCAACTCGAGTTCTATAAACTTAGTACTTAGCTAGTTTAATTAAACTTGTTAACTCGAGTTCTATAAACTTAGCATCTAGCTAGTTCTATTAAACTTGTCGACTCGAGTTCTATAAACTTAGTACTTAGCTAGTTTAATTAAACTTGTTAACTCGAGTTCTATTAACGTAGCAGCTAGCTAGCGTCTATAAACGCAGCAGCTAGCTAGCGTTAATTAAACTCGTTAACTCGAGTTCTATAAACTTAGCATCTAGCTAGTTCTATTAAACTTATCGACTCGAGTTCTATAAACTTAGTACTTAGCTAGTTTAATTAAACTTGTCGACTTAAGTTCTATTAACGTAGTAGCTAGCTAGCGTCTATAAACGTAGTAGCTAGCTAGCGTTAATTAAACTCGTCGACTTAAGTTCTATAAACTTAGTATCTAGCTAGTTCTATTAAACTCGTTAACTTGAGTTCTATAAACTTAGTACTTAGCTAGTTTAATTAAACTTATTAACTTAAGTTTTATAAACTTAGTATCTAGCTAGTTCTATTAAACTTGTTAACTCGAGTTCTATAAACTTAGTACTTAGCTAGTTTAATTAAACTTGTCGACTCGAGTTCTATTAACGTAGTAGCTAGCTAGCGTCTATAGACGCGGCAGCTAGCTAGCATTAATTAAACTTGTTGACTCGAGTTCTATAAACTTAGTATCTAGCTAGTTTAATTAAACTCGTTAACTCGAGCCTCTATTAACGTAGTACTTAGCTAGTTCTATTAGCTCGAGCAATCTATCTATTCTACAACGTGTTATTTTATACCTATAAGCCTACGTTACGCTAGGGTCTACTAAGGGTATTAGTAGAGCTCTAGTATAAGAGGCTTAGCTATATAAGACTAGTAGCTATTAAGTACCTTATCTAGTAAGCTTAAGGGGTGCAAGTTAATAGATAATCTTATATATTAAACTCTAGAAGAGATTACAACTTATGTACGTACTATTAAGCTACCTACGCTAACCTATTAGCCTAAAACTAAGTCGTTCTACGAAGACGATACTAACTTAGACGCATTAACCTAAATAGATAACGTTAACCTACCTAGATACTATTAAGGTAGGAAGATTGTAGATTACTACCTAACTCCTCTATCTACGCTGCTACTAGCAGCGTTACTAGCTTAATTAATAACTAGTACAACTAAGTCTAGGATAGAAGACTTTAATAATACTAGCTTATCTAAAATAGTACTATAGGTAGTAGTATTTATAGCTAGCCTATAAGCTAGAAACGTTAGAGAATATAGAGAAAAAGCAATTAATAAGGCTAAGATAAAGAGGCTACTATTAAAAGGTGTAAAGCTCTATTTAAGCTAGCTTCTACCTCTCCTAACGTACTAGAGTAATCTTAATAAAATCTAAGACTAGCTTAACTATATATATCTTAGTCTAGCTTAATATTAGGTTTTAAGCTAAAGGGGTATGTTAGATTATATAGCTAAATTTATAGTATTAGCTAGTAGCTTAACTAACTAATAGTAATTATCTAACGTATAAGCTTACGCACGAGCTTAATTATAAGCTAACCTATAGGCTAACTTATAGGCTCGCGCTAATAAGTTAACGTTAATAAAGTAATGTTAGTAACAATTAAGATAGTAATCGCGATTGCAATAGCAATCGATATTGCGCGTACGCTAAGAGCTTAGCGAGTAACCTTAACCTTTATAAGAATTAACGCTAGTACTACGCTAGTAGCTAGGCTAGTAAACTAGTAGAATCTCGATACATCTAGACTTAGCTAAGGTAGGCGCTAGCCTACGTACTAGCTTATCCCTTATAGAGGTATAAAGAACTTAAAGGCCTAACCCTTATATAAGCTTAACGCTAGCTAAGGTATTGCCCTAACTAAGGCTCGCCCTAACTAAGGCCTTACTATTACTAAGGTATTAGTAGCTAATAGAGCTAAGGATATATAAAGGAGTACGATAGTAGATAGAATTAACAAGAAATAGAAGAACAGAGTATTTAATTAATTAGTTCTACTTACTTAATATTAACTACACTAATCTATCTTTTTAATCTTAGTTTTCTCCTATTATCGTACTTATAGTAGCTACCTTTTAAACCCCTTTTATCTAATACTATAATATCTATAATAAAGAACTACTTATAATTATAGTATATTTTAAAGAATAGAAAGTATACCTCTAAGGAGCTAAATACTCTATAGTAGTCTATAGTAACTATAAGAATCTTACTAGTTTTATACTTAATAAGAAATTAACTTTATAGTAATACTAATAGTTATAAATTTTTATAGAATATAACTTTAAAATTTAGTACTATAAAGAAAGAGAGAACCTAAAGGCTAATATACTTAGTTAAAGACCTAAACTAAATATAAGATATACTTTAATAGAAGAAGCTATACTATATAAAATAGATAATAGTTTACTATAGTTTAACTACTTTAAGATTATAGTAACTTAGGAACTAGTAAGAACCTAGTATAAATAAACTAAATAGATCTAAATAGAAATAAATAAAGTAAAAGATAAATTAGAAATACTCCTAGAGAAATAAATTATTAATAGGTTAATATAAGTATATAACTAAATATATATCCTAAAAAGTATATAAAAAGAATTTATCTAATAATTCTATAAATTACTAGTATATAGCTACTAAGAAATTAAGAAGATACTAAAATATCTAGTCTAGGAATACTATATTCTAAGAGTAAAGGTACTAGTAATAATAGTACTTATAGAGTACCTAGAGTACTATAGAAATAAAGTAGACTAATATGTACTTTATAAACTACTATAGATAATAGAACTAGTAGAAAAACTATAGAGAATAATCTCTCTAGACTTTATTATAAAGCTACCTAAATCTAAGAATCTAGTTACTAGAACCTAGTATAATTCTATACTTATAATAGTAGATAAGTTAATAAGATATAGATACTTTATCTTATACCTAGAAAAAATAAAAGTACTTTAGTTTACCTATATAATACTATAAATAATCCTAGTAAAATATAAGGTACTAGATAAAATTATATTAGATAGAGACCTAAAGTTTATATTAAAGTATTAGTAAGTTTTTATAGTAAAACTAGGAATTAAGCTAAGAATATTAATAAGTTTTTACTTATAAATAGATAGAGCTATAGAATAACTTAACTAGATAGTAGAATAGTACTTAAGGTACTACCTTAACTATAAATAAGATAATTAAGTAATACTACTACTACTAGCCTAATTTATATATAATATAGTATATTATAGTATAATAGAAATAATACTATACTATATAAATTATAGTTATAACCCTATAATAGGAAATAATTTAGTTAATATAGAAATATATAGCCTAAGTATATAATAGAGTATAGTAAAGATCTAGGAAATCTATAAGTAGCTTAAAATAGATACCTAATTAGTAAATACTACTATAAAATAAAATTATAATAAGAAAAGAACCTAGAGACTATAGTTTAAAAAGGAAGATAAAGTCTAGCTATAATAAAAAAATATTAAAAGTACTAAACTAAGTAATAAACTAGACTATATTAAGATTAGTCCTTATAAAGTAGATAAATAAGTTTAAAAAAATAACTACTACCTTAACCTCCTCTTAATAATAAAGGTTTACCTAACCTTTTATATTTTATACCTAGAAAAAATACTATAAGATATATAACTAGTAGCCTATAATATAGCTACCTATAGATAAGATAATAAAGAGTAGGAAGTAGAAAAAATCCTAGTATAATACTAGTATAATAAAAAAAACTACTACCTAGTTAGCTAGTAAAGAATAGATAATAAAGGTAAGCTATAAGAAGATACTTAGTAACTAGAAGATAACCTTATATAAGGACTTAGCATACTACTAAACTAAACTAAAAAGGGGCTAATAGCTAGTTAAGCTATTTGCAGTAGTATATAATATATATACTAGTTATTATTACTTAAAGTTCTTTAGACTTGCCTAGAACTTGCTTAGGGTTGTACTAAGTTGTATGTAGGGGAATATACTAGCCGATAGAGCTAGTAATACTAGTTACTCGGCCTAGTAGAACTAGTCGATAGCGCTAAGCCTACCTAATCTAGCTCCCTGCCCTAGACCCCTTACACGTCTCCGTCTTCTAAGACTAAGCTATCCTTAGCAGTTTAAAACATGTAACACTAGCTATTATTAAGGGAATAAGATAATTCAAACTAAACTAGATATAATTATTTCCCTAAAGCAACTTTAGTACTATAAAATATATAGTATATTCGTCCTAAAACAATTTAGTAATAATGTTAGGCTTTTAGGGCGAGACCTAGGTTTAAACTAACGACTCTAGGGTAACTAGCTATTTTGTAAGGACTTAGTATACTACTAAACTAAACTAAAAAGGGGCTAATAGCTAGTTAAGCTATTTGCAGTAGTATATAATATATATACTAGTTATTATTACTTAAAGTTCTTTAGACTCGCCTAGAACTTACTTAGGGTTGTACTAAGTTGTATGCAGGGGAATATACTAGCCGATAGAGCTAGTAATACTAGTTACTCGGCCTAGTAGAACTAGTCGACAGCGCTAAGCCTACCCGATCTAGCTCCCTACCCTAGACCCCTTATACCTTAACTACTCTAAGTTACTAGAAGAGTTCTAAAATTAAAATCCTCTAGCCTATCTTATAGTAACTTAAGAAACTTATTAAAATTTCTTAAAGAATAAGTACTACTAGAGATAAATAGAGAGGTACCTAGAGAGGTAGTATTACCTAGAGGAAAGTAACTTTCTTCTACCTTAGTAGTATTAAGCTTAGCCTTAACTACGTAAGACTAAGTAGAAGACTATTTATTATTATACTTCTCTAACTAGTAAAGATAATTTAAAAGAGTTTAATTCTCTACTACCTTATTAAGTAGCTTTTACTAAGCTTACTTTATTATAAATAATAACTTTATATAAGACCTAGAGCTAATAGAACTATTAAAAGACTAGTATAACTATAAAAACTACTTAGACTATAGATAAGATAATATAGCTAATTATAATATAGATATATAACTAATAAGTACTTAGTAATATATAAAGTACTAAGTTACTAAATAGCTATAGTATATAGAAAGAAGGCTTTATAACCTTTAAAGCCTTATAGTTAAGCTTAAGTATAAGTTTTACTTTAGACCTATAGCCTTACTTATATACCTATAACCTCTTTTATACCTTAAGTCTCTTAGTAATACTTAACCTATTACCTAAATCCTAGTTACTAACTTACTACTATACCTAAATACTAAGGTACTTTATCTAGTTAAGTAAACTTACCTTATATACTTAGTAGCTTAGATCTAAGTAGATAATTTATCTTAAGCCTAGTTAATAGCTCTCTCTAAGAGACTTTAGTTAGGATACCTATATTATAATAGAATATATATACTCTACTATAGAAACTATAGAATAAGAATAGTAATACTAAATATTTATATTAATATATACCTTATATACTTTACTATCCTTCTTAGATACTATATAATATAATCCTTTACTAGCGTAATAGAAATAAAGTATTACTTTAATACTATTATAATAAATATAGGTAATAAGGGTATATTTCTAGAGTATAGATTTAGAAAGTATTAGAAAATAGACTTTAAGAGAAACTATATAGATCTAAGACGCTAATAACTTAATACTAGAATAGAATAATAAGTCTCTAGTAAGAAAAGAAAATAGTATTATAAGTAATAACTTTATATAAAACCTAGAACTAATAGAACTCTTAGAGGACTAGTATAACTATAAAAACTACTTAAACTATAGGTAAGATAATATAGCTAATTATAATATAGATATATAACTAATAAGTACTTAGTAATATATAAAGTACTAAGTTACTA
>JALNQA010000274.1:0-11749 GCA_028456235.1 Ophiosphaerella narmari | reverse complement strand
ATAGTACTATTAGCCTTATATAGCTTTATCTAAGTAGTATAAATTAACCTAGTAGGAAGAGTTAATAAGGTAGGAGATAAGATTATAGTAAGTAAGCTCCTTAGTAATACTAGTCTTCCCTCTTAATTAAAAGTAGTAGCGTTACTTATTCCCTCTAACCTAGACGCGCCCCTATATATAGATATACCCTAGCTATCTATATACTATATACGTACGTAGGTAATATAGTTAGTAGTAAGAGATACTACTTAATAGGTAGGCCTTAATATACTTTATATATTAAGGTACCTATTCCTTAGTAAGCTAGAGTTAAGTAAAATTAGAAGTACTAGGAAGTAAGTAGAAAGCTACTACAATAACCTACCTACTAGTCTACTAGATATTACCTAGGCGCAAATATTATCTAATAACCTACCTTTTAACGTACCTAGTAATACCTCTATCTATAAAACTATACACCTCTTCCTATTCCTTACTATATATAGCCTATAATCTAACTTAGTAATCTATTTACTAATTAATTAGGGACTAAGTAAAAACCTTACCTTTCTTCTTTATATCTTCTTAGACGTTACGCACGTATAGTAGGTATTATAAGAGGTCCTTAGTAGTAGCCTCTATTATAGTAAGATAAGTAAAAATAAGATAGAAATATATTTATTAATATATATCTTACTCTATTAGTACGCCTTAAACGTTAAATATATAAAGTAAACCTAGGCTCTATAATACTATAGAGGTATTATCCCTAATAGATACCTAGATTGTAACGACTTACCTAGTTAACAATACGCTACCTTGTCTCCCTACCTTGCCTACTAGTATAAGGCCTATAACTACCCTAAAGTAGGTAAAGTATATAGAATATCTAGTATAGTAGTAATTATTATAATAGAAGAGAGGGTTTATAAGTTTATAGTAATAATAGACTATATACTAGAGGGTACATTAATTATATAAAGGCTAGATCTACTACGCTTTACTATCTATAGCTATCCTACTCTATATAAGAAGTATCTACTACTAATAGATACTAAGATCCTAGCTATAGGCTACTATATCCCCTAACTAAAATAGCTAGGAGGCAATAATATATAGCGTATTACCTTTACTAGATATATAGTATAAAGATACTAATTAGATAGTTTATCTTCTTATATTATACTCTAAACTTATATTATTATTACTATACGCGATTTTTATAAGTTCTTAAAGCGCTTTAATATCTAATAGACTACTATCTCTATCTATAACTTAATAAGCCTATTGTAGATAGCTATAAATATAATACCCTAGGTATATTATTTTATACTTCTAGACGTAGGGTATACCTAGTTTAATAACTTTCTAGCCTATTTTAAGTTCCTTAAGCTTAGCTTACTACTTCCTAATCTACCTATACGCAATTATAAACTATATATTTAATTAGTATACCTTATTAAATTTATACGTATAATATAAGTATAGGTATAGAATAAATCCTATAGCTATCTCTACATCGTTAGCGCGTCTACTATACTAGTTATAATAGGTAATTAAATATATTCTATATATTTCTACTAATAAGTACTCGTATAGCTAGAATAGCGTAACGCTAATAACTTACTCGTGCTATATTTCCTTTAACTCTACCCTTAATATATTGTATTATACAATATTATAGTACTACTAACTCCTAAACTATATACCTATATAGGTAGTCCTATTATAGTTAATAAAGTAAAGGTAATATAAGTATAGGTAGTATAGCTCTTAGCCTATAAATATACTAGCCTACTTAATATTTTTTAGCTAGGAATAAATAAAAAAAAAAATATTAGGCTAAGACTATAGGTAACAAACGTATTAAACTATATAGATAGTTAATATAACTTTAGAAGTTACTAACCTAACCTTACCTATCTAGGATAGTACTAATAATAATAGTACTTAGATTACTATTAATAACAAGGCGCTTTATAATACCTTTACTACTTTTAGTAGTATTTTAAGCTATAAGATTACTTAAGATAAGCTTAGTAACTCTAAGAGCTATAGATTTATCTAATACAAGACTACTAAGGCTACTAATAATACTATTAAGTACGTAAATAGTATATTACTAAATAAAAAGAAGGTCTTTATTAGTTACTACATCTCTAAAAAAGAACGTATAAGTAAGTCTAAGGAGATAAAGGCTAACTTTACTAATATCTATATTAAGAATATTAACCTTAATATTACTAACAAGGAGTTTTATAACCTTTTTAAGAAGTATAGTAATATTACTTCTACTTCTATTACTTATACTTAGGTAGACTATAGATAGGTAATATTAGGATAGTAAAAAACTCCTAGCCCTAACTAATATAGTAGTATATAAATAGTTAAAATAGATAATTAAGAATCTTTATAATAATAGTTATCTAATAGATAGGTAGTTATAGGTAGTAGTATAATAAAATAGAAATACCTTTTTAAATTAAAAGACTATAAGTATATTTATTTATATATTATACTCCTAACCCTATATTTCTATAGCTATATTAAGAATAGCTATAAACGTAGAATAGATAGATTCTACTTAGATTAGGTAGAAGTATACTAGGTAGAGTTAATCTAGGGAACGTCGCCTTTTTAGATAATACTAGATCCTAGTTCTATTCTATTCTATTACGTTTTAACTCTATTAGATTCCTTAGGGCTAGATAATATTATTAAATAACTTATCTTCTATAGTACTATCTATTAACTAGTTTATAGCTAACTTATAAGCCTCTACTATCTCTTCTTCTACCTCCTCTACTACCTCTTTATCCCTAATATTAACCTTATCCTCCTTGTTACCCTTATATCTATTGTTATTATCCTCTACTACCTCTTTATCCTTAATATTAACCTTATCCTCCTTATTGTCCTTACGTTTATTATCCTCCTTATCCTTATCCTCTTTACTCCTATCCTTAGACGTAGTAACCTTATAAATATATAGGTATTAACTAGATAAATATAAAAGCTATAATAGATACTTATTTAGGTAGTTACTTTCCTCTATCTTAAAGTTAATATCTTTAAGTAGTAGGCAAGAGGTAAGTAGAAAAAGGTTATTAAATATCTACTATACTAGCTATAAGATACGCTTAGATATCTATATAGTAAGTAGACTATACTATAGTAATATACGCGTCTATAGAGTAAAAGATAAGTTAGTTAGAGTATATTCTATATACGTACTAGGGACGTAAGTCTTAGGTAGTAGGGTAAAGATACTACTACTACTAAATACCTTTTCTAGCTTAAGCTAGCGTTTACTATACTTTAGCGTCTACTAAAAGGCTTTAAATATAACGTTCCTACGCTTTAGCTTACTATTTAGCTAGATAGTAAGGAAAAGTATCTTCTATAACTAGTTCTTCTACTAGTTAGTAATAGGGGGTACGTACTCTAGCTATATAATTGTAGTAATATACCTATTATACTCTTTACGTAGATAAGTAGTATAGTATTACTACTTAATTACTAGGCCTACGCTAACCTACTTAGCGTTCTATACGCGAGAGAAGTAGTAGTAAGCGTAGGTATTAGTATTACGTTTAGGCCTACGTACTAGTAGTATAAAGCGTATAGTAGCTAACGCGTACTATTTGCGCTAGTATTATAGTGTTAGGTATAGATCCTAAATAGCCTCTAAATTAGCTATAGTTATTATATAGCGTATAAGCTTAACTATAGTTTATATACCTACTCCCTATACTTCTAGCTACTTACCTATAAAGGCTAGCTAGCCTACCTACTCTTAGTTAAAGATATTCTCTATATATATATTATACTTAGCCTCCTAGGAATTATACTATACGTTATAGTACGTATACTTAGCCTTAAGCTATAACTTTTACTTAAAGTAGTAGGTATTATTAGTAGAACTCCTATAGCTAAGTTTAGCTTTCTTATAGCGTAGTAATTAGTTAGTATTAGCTTACTACTCTAACTACTAACTACGCTTACCTTTATCTTCTATAGTAGTAGTAGCCTACTCTTCTAACTTTAGTATACTTCTCTTACTCTAGCCTATAGCTACCTACTTAGCTTTATTATTTATAAGACTCTCGTCCTTATATAGTTACTTATATACTACCTATACGTATATTAGTAAGACCTAACTAGGGATATAATTATAGATCTACTAGAGAGCTAGCCCTAGATAGGATACTATAAATATAGACGTAGCTAGGTCGTCTAGATCTTAGAGCTAAATAACAGGCTTATCTAAGCCTAATTACTAGAGGGCGTATACTACTTACTACTATACTACTATATATATAAGCTGTTTTCTACTTATATAAGTAATAAAAAGGCTTTAATAGGATAGCGTTATAGTTTATATATAGGAGGGGATATAATAGTAAGGAGGAGCTATAACTTACTAAGTAAGAGATAGCTTTATAGAGTCTTATTACGTAGTATAAAGGTATAGGTTATCTAGGTATTTCTTATAAGCTACTATAAACTATATACTACGCTAGTAAACTTACTATAGATAATATAGCTATACTAGTTAACTTACTATAAATAATACGTTGCGCTAGTTAACTTACTATAGATAGTACGTTACGCTAGTTAACTTACTATAGATAGTACGTTACGCTAGTTAACTTATTATAGATAGTATACCCCCCTTAGATTAAGCCTCTAGGGTATAGCTATAGTTAGAATAACGTTAAGAAATAATAGTTAAAGTAAAGGGGAAAGGTCTAGGTCTAGTTCTAGGAACTATATTCTAGGTTATTAGTTATAAAAGTTATTACATCTTATCCTATTATATTATATAGAAAGAGACTACCTTATATAGTAAGAGTACTATTTATATTTCCCTAGCCCCTATAATAATAAATATAGCTTAAACTAGTTACTATAGATAAGACGTAATAGGACTAGCTTAAATAATAGGAATAAGTAAGCTAAGTAGAGAGGCTATAATACCTACTACAAATATATAAAAAGCTAGCTATAGACTTAGATATAAGTCCTCTTAAAATCCTACTCCTTATTATAAAAAGAATAAAGAATTAAAATAAACTTATTAATTTATACTCCCTCTTACCTTAATCTATATATACTCTACTCCCTTATTATATATACTAATCTAACTATATTATCCTTACTAGTTAGTAACTATAATAGATTAGCTATAGTCTAATAGAATACAGCCTTACTAGATAAAAACATACCTACGTATTAGCTAGTAGATACTCTTTATTACAGGTAATAACCCTATACAAGACCTAGAGCTAATAGAACTATTAGAAGACTAGCGCAACTACAAGGACCCCTTAGACTATAGGTAGGATAATACAGTAGATTACAATATAGATACGTAGGAGAGAATACGTAATAGAGTTAACTTAGTACTTTGTAATACTTAGTAAGGACAAAGCGCAAAGTTAACTTAGTACTTCGTAATACTTAGTAAGGATAAAGCGCGAAGTTAACTTAGTACTTTGTAATGCTTAGTAAGGACAAAGTACAAAGTACTACGTAATAGATATAGTATATAGTTAGGAGGCTTTACAACCTTAAAGCCCTATAGTTAAGTAGCTTAATACAATTAATATAGTCTTATCTAGACCTACTAATTTACTTGTATACCTATAACCCTATTAAACCTTAAGTTCCTTAGTAACGCTTACCTATTACCCTAACCCTAGTTACTAACTTACTATTACATTCTAACCTTAAGGCTCTTTATCTATAGTTAGTAATCTACCTTATACTTTAACTATTAAGGTTAATAGTAATAATAACGACCTAGGCGTAATCCTTAAGCGTACCTACAATTACAATAAACAATATCTAGATTACTAAGATCCTTAGAGCTTAAGGAGAAGACTAAGAACTCCTATAGTATATAGTATAATAGATCTACAAGCTTACTATATAACTCGACAATATAAAAACTAAACTACTTAAACTTAGTATACTAGAGAAGTTTAATAGTATATAAACTAAACTTAAAGGATTCTTAGCTAATATATTAATTTATATAATACTTAACTCTAGCTAAATTTAGAGTAAAACCTATAAGGTATCCTTTATTATAGCCTATCTTATAGGAAAAGCAATAGACTAGTTTAAAACGTATTTAGAAGAAAGCTTAGGCCCTAACAATTAGAAAAGTATTAAGATACAATAACTTTTTAGTAGCTATAATTACTTTAAGTAACGACTAAGCCTTATATTTAGAGACGTAGATATAAAGGGAGTAGTAAAGGCTAAACTCTAAAGGCTAAAGTAGACTAAGTCTATAGCCTACTATACTTTAGAGTTTAAGTAACTTATAGTAAAGTTAAACTAGGGTAATAAAGCCTTAAGAGACTAATATTATAAGGGTCTTAAACTATTACTCTAATAGGCTCTTATCCTAATAGATATACTAGAATTACTATAAGGATTAATCTAGCTTACTATTAAAATCGACGACTAACTATATATATTTAATAGGAATAAGCTACCTAGTATAGTAAATAACTAAAACTAACTATACTATTAAAATATACTAAAGAAGGATCTATATAGACTAGAACTAATGTAACTAGGCGCTATATATAAGCGTACTAACTAGAATAGATAAGTAGACCCTAATAAGTAAAGGCTTAGGGACGCAAAGGCATACTTTAACTATAAGAAACCTAGATATTTTATAAGAAACTACCCTTTTAAAGCCCTAAACAATAGAGGATTAAGAAAGGAATAAGTAGTAGCTACTAAAGAAATTAAGGAATTACTAGAGCTAGTAAAGCTAGTAAGAACAAGTAAATATATAAAGAAATACTAGACTAAGTACTATAATAACTACTATAAAGAGTATAGCAACGTAAAGGTAAGTATAGGATATTAGCTAGAAAAGGTATAATTAGTAGTAACTTAAGAGGAGTCTACTAAGAAATTAGTCTTAAAGGACTTACCTATAGACACGAGGTCTAGTAAAGTTATACCTAAGTAGTAATATACTTTCCTAGAAACGCCTAATATTATTATTAAGGATAAGTCTAGAAACTTTAAAGTCCTAGACACGCTCGTTATAGGTAACAAGGAAATCGCATAGCTATTAAGAAGCTATAACCTAATAGTAGAAGAACTAACCCTAATATAATACTAGAAGATTAACCCTATATAAATATCTAAAAATAGCTAGCTTAGAAACTCTAAATATACAAAATACTAATAGTTAGATTAGACCTACTACCTCGTAGAAGAATACGAACACTATAAAATAGATAAGTAGTTAACTAGAGACTAGTAACTAATACCCTAGTAGAATAGACTAGGATATATTTGTATAGAACTACTACTAACACAGCTTATAGAATACTACCTAGGAAGATTAGTTACCTACTATACTAATAACAAATACCTAGAATATAAAGAAATAAAGGAACGCTTATAATAAGTAAAGATAGAAGAATAAGAACAAGAAAACCTATAGCTATAGGCTATAAGGTAAATAAACTACAACTCTAGAATCTTTATATATAGATTCTTAGGAGACTAACTAGTTATAGTAATAATAGATAGTAGAGTAATAAGAAACTTTACATTTTAATAGTATATAAATATTAGACGTATACTAACTAAGTAAAAACTATATAGTTACAACGTTATAACAATTAAAGGAAAAGCCTTTAAGAGCTTAGTTACTAAAAAAATAAAGATAGCCTAGCTTAAGTTAGAAGGCTAGATAGGACCTATTATATGTAACGTTATAGAGATAGATAGAGAATAAGATATTATCTTAAGAACTCTATAGCTTAAACAAGCTAACCTATAAATTAACTAGAAAATAGGAATAGTTATATTCTATAAACCTAGAAAGACTAATAAATATATAGTATATCTATATATAGTAGAAGAGGTACCCTATAGGAAGATAATTATACCTAATAAATATAATAATTTATAAGAAGTCTTCTCTATACTAGATAAGATACTACTAGAATACTAACCTTAGGACGTAACAATTCTATTAAAACTAGGAATAACGCCTAAGTATAGACTTATCTATAAGCTAACCCTTAAAGAGGATAAATTACTACAAGAATATATTAGGGATAGTCTTAAGAAGGGATAGATACAACTATCTAGCTTACTAGTAGTATACCTACTTATATTTGTACTAAAGAAGGGTATAATAGAAAAATAATTATATATTAATTATTAACAATTAAACGATATTACAATTAAAAACTAATATCTATTACCCTTAATCTTAGAACTATAAGATAGGCTAGTTAATACCTAATAGTTTACGAAGCTAGATATACAAAACGCCTACTACTAGATTAGGATAGCTAAGGGTAAAGAATAGAAAATAGTAGTCTAGTTAAGACGCAGACTATACAAATACTTAGTAATACCTTTTAGATTAACTAACGTACTAGGAACCTTTTAGGCTTAAATTAACAATATATTATAACTATACCTAGATAAATTTACTATAGTATACCTAGATAATATCTTAGTCTACTTAAAGACGTTAGAAGAATATAGGCGCTACGTACGAACTATCCTAGAAATACTAATATAGGTAAAATTACAACTATATAAGAAGAAATATAAATTCTATATATAGAAAACTATATACCTAGGATATATAATTATACTAGGATATTTAGGAGTAGACCTAGTAAAGATATAAGAAATACTTACCTAGAAGGATCCTAAGATATTAATATAGCTATAATCCTTTATAGGATTTTGTAATTTCTACTAAAAACTTATTCTAAACTAGATAGATATTGCTAGTCCCCTTTATAAGCTTATAAAAAAAGACGTTCTATTTATATAGATAAAATAATAAAAGAAAGCCTTCTAAAGGATAAAGGTAGAGTTTGTAAAAGAACTAGTACTATAGATCTATACGCCTAAGAAATAACCCTAGATAGAAATAGACGCCTTAAATAGCGCGATATTAGGAGTACTACTCTAGGAAGATAATAATAGTAACCTTTACCTAGTATACTATTACGTATAAACAATAATACTAGTAGAAAGAAACTACAACATCTACAACAAGGAAATACTTGTAATCGTAGTATGTTTTAAGAAATAGAGAGTATACCTCTAAAGAGCTAAATACCTTATAATAGTATATATAGACTATAAGAACCTTATAGGATTTATACTTAACAAGGAATTAACCCTATAATAGTATTAATAGTTGCAAATCCTTACTAAATATAACTTTAAGATCTAATACTATAAGAAAAAAGAGAACCTAAGGGCTAATATACTTAGTTAAAGATATAAATTAAACATAGGCTATATACTAATAAAAGGAGCTATACTATATAAAATAAATAATAGCTTACTATAGTTTAATTACCCTAGGATTATAGTAATATAAGAACTAGTTAGAACCTAAGATAAATAGACTAAATAGATCTAAATAGAAATAAATAAAGTAAAAGATAAATTAGAGACGCTCCTAGAGAAACAAACTACTAATAGGTTAACGTAAGTATATAATTAAATATATATCCTAAAGAGTATATAGAAGGAATTTGTCTAATAATTCTATAAGCTACTAGCGTATAGCTACTAAGGAATTAAGAAGATATTAAGGTAACTAGTCTAGGAATACTATATCCTAAAAGCTAGGGTAGTAGTAATAATAGTACTAGTAGAATACCTAGAATATTATAGAAACAAGGTAGACTAATATATACCTTATAGACTATTATAAACAATAGAACTAGTAGAAAGACTATAGAAAACAATCTCCCTAGACTTTATTGTAAAACTACTAAAGTTAAAGGACCTAGTTACTAGAACCTAGTATAATTCTATACTTATAATAGTAGATAAGTTAATAAAATATAGATACTTTATCCTATACCTAGAAAAAATAAAGGTACCCTAGTTTACTTATAAGATGCTACCCTTCTTTATAGAATATAGAGTACTAGATAAAATTATATTAGATAGGGACCTAAAATTTATATTAAAATATTAGTAGGTTTTTATAGTAATACTAGGAATTAAGCTAAGAATATTAATAAGCTTTTACCCCTAAATAGATAGAGCTATAGAGTAACTTAACTAGATAGTAGAATAATATTTAAGGTACTACCTTAATTATAAATAGGATAATTAGGTAATACTATTACTACTAGCCTAGTTTATATACAATATAGTATATTATAGTATAATAGGAATAATACTATACTATGTAAACTATAGATATAACCCTATAATAGGAAATAATTTAATTAATATAGGAATATATAGCCTAAGCGTATAATAAAGTATAGTAAGGATCTAGGAGATCTATAAATAACTTAAGATAGATACTAAACTAGTAAATACTACTATAGAATAGAACTATAATAAGAAAAGAATCTAGGGACTATAATTTAAAAAAGGAGATAAGGTCTAGTTATAATAAAAAAATATTAAGAGTACTAGACTAAGTAATAAATTAGACTACGTTAAGATTAGTCCTTATAAGGTAGATAAATAAGTAGGAGAAAATAACTACTACTTTAAACTTCCCCTAATAATAAAAATCTATCTAACCTTCTACGTTTTATACCTAAAAAAGGTACTACTAGATATATAACTAGTAGCTTACAACGTAGCTACCTATAGATAAGATAATAAGGAATAGAAAGTAAAAGAAATCCTAGCGCAACAATAGCGCAATAGAAAAAACTACTATCTAGTTAGCTAG
This sequence comes from Ophiosphaerella narmari, assembly GCA_028456235.1. Classification (NCBI taxonomy): domain Eukaryota; kingdom Fungi; phylum Ascomycota; class Dothideomycetes; order Pleosporales; family Phaeosphaeriaceae; genus Ophiosphaerella; species Ophiosphaerella narmari. The sequence goes on along the minus strand of JALNQA010000274.1, from coordinate 1,044 downwards.
CAAGGAATAGACGATAAGGGTAAGCTATAGGAAGATACCTAGTAACTAGAAAATAATCTTAATTACTCTAAGTTACTAGAGGAGTTCTAAAGTTAAAACCCTCTAGCCTATCTTATAGTAACCTAAGAAACCTATTAAAATCCCTTAGAGGATAAGCGCTACTAGAGAAGGATAGAGAGGCGCCTAGAGAGATAGCGCTACCTAGAAGAGAGCAACCCTCCTTAGCCTTAGTAATATTAAGTTTAGCCTTAACTACGTAAGACTAAGTAGAAGATTATTTATCGTTATACTCTATTAGCTTATAAAGACAAGATAAGTAGGTATAATTCTCTACTAGCTTACTTAATAATTTAGTAATCTAAGTATAAATACGCTCGCAATTAGCCTTAGCCTTGTAGATCTAAGTAGATAATTTATCTTAAGCCTAGTTAACAGCTCTCCCTAAGAGATTTAAGCTAGGATACCTCTATTATAATAGAATACGTACACTCTACTATAGAAACCCTAGGATAGGAATAGTATTACTAGACGTTAGCCTTAATATATACTTTGTATACCTTACTATCCTTTTTAGATACTATATAACGTAATCCTTTCCTAGTATAATAAGGATAGGGTATTACTTTAATACTATTACAATAAATATAGGTAATAAGAGCGCGCTTTTAGAGCGTAGACTTAGAAGGTATTAGAGAATAAACCCTAAGAGAGACTATCTAGATCTAAGACGCTAATAACCTAGATCTAGAGTAGAATAACTTACCCCTAGTAGGAGAAAGAGATAGTATTACGAGTAATAACCCTATACAAGACCTAGAGCTAATAGAACTATTAGAAGACTAGCGCGACTATAAGGACCCCTTAGACTATAGGTAGAATAATATAGTAGATTACAATATAGACACGTAGGAGAGGATATATAATAGAGTTAACTTAGTACTTTATAATACTTAGTAAAGATAAAGTATAAAGTTAACTTAGTACTTTATAATACTTAGTAAAGATAAAGCGTAAAGTTAACTTAGTACTTTATAATACTTAGTA
>JALNQA010000273.1:0-11758 GCA_028456235.1 Ophiosphaerella narmari | reverse complement strand
AATATAGCTAGAGTACTATAAGTAATATTAGTTATATTCTAAAGATAGTAATAAAAGATAATAGTATTATATTCTAAAGAGAGAAACTAGTAGGATATCTATAAGTATTATATTCTAATAAGAGAAACTAGTAGAATATCTATAGGGGTTATATTCTTATAAGAGAAACTAGTTTCCTTTACTAGAATATAACCCTTCTAGTATCTACTATACTTTTCTTACTAGAAGATAGTACCTAGGATATTCCTAGCGCTCTCTATAGAATTAAGGATAATACCTAAATTTAGACTATTAGGTACTCCTTAATATATAGATATTAAATAGGGGTACTATTATAAATATAATAGGAGTATATAGAAAAGAAAATAGTATACTTTACTAGCTTACCTATTAGTATATAATATTCTTATAGTAGAAACTAGCTAGGTATACTATTCTACTAAGAGAAACTAGCTAGGTATACTATTCTACTAAGGGAAACTACTTAGGTATACTATTCTAGAAAGAGGAACTAGCTAGGTATACTATTCTAGAGAGGGAAACTAGCTAGGTAAAGTTAAAAAGTTTATAAGGTAGGTAATTAATAAGGTAAAGTTAGGCTCCTAGTCTAGTAGCTATAATTATAGTTAGTTTACTATATAAAATACTATAATTTACGTATTATAGAGCTCTTACCTAGGTAGTAGTATATTACGTAAGGCTACTTAATTATAGTAGTAATTAAGGCTAGCTTATAGCTATAGTAGAGTAGGTATAGAGGTAGTAGTAGGTATAGTTATAGAAAGTAAGTAAGAAGGAGTAAATATAGATTTAAGACTCTTATTAATACTAAGATTACTAGTATATTTACTTATAGAGTAGTTTTCTTTACTAGAATATAATACTATTATAAATAGGCTCTCCTATAGTAGGTATTATAGTAGTATAGTTATAAAATAAATCTAAGGTAAATATATAGCTTAGTATAGTATAGGTAATATAAATATAAACGTAAACCCTAATTATAAATATAAACTCTAAATATTAATATAAACCTAAAAAAATAAACTACTAGACTATACTACGTAGTTTCTCCTACTAGAATATAATACTATTATAGGTAGTCCTCTTAGATCTAGTACTATAGTTATATAGTTTAGTAGCGTTATTAAGTAAATAAATAGCTTAGTAAGGTATAAGAAGTATAGACTCTACCCCTAGTTATATACGCCCTTACTAGGATTTACCTAGGATTTACTACTCTTTACCTACCTAGAATTTACTACTCTTTACCCTTACTAGTAGTAGCGTTCTATATTCTATCCCTATAGAAGAAAAAGGTCTAAGTAATCTAGTTTATATTATATACTATACGCCTAACTAGCTTCTTAGTTTTAACTTATACCTCGCCCTAGAAATACTTTATAAAGTTATTATTATTACTACTATCTAATACTCTTTTACTCTCTTCTTATACTCTTATTAGCTAGCGCGCCTTTATCTCTATACTCTCTTCCTAGAGGACAGCCTATATATTAATAATTATATTAGGATAGATATAAGGTATAGCTTTATCTAGTTTACTTATAGGCTTACTAGTATCTAGATTAGCTTATTTTTTATATATAGATATAGGTAGGCTATAAGAGTAGTAGGATTTAACTATAAAGGTACTATAGATATAGTTCTTCTAGTAGTATATAACTAATTTACTAATATAGATACTATACCTTCCTCTTATATAGTTAAATAGCCTATTATTAATATAGTACTTTACGTAATATAATACCTACTATTTAGCTATCTACTTTAGTTCTACTTACTTAAGTTATATACGTTCTTTATTCTAGCTAAGAACCTTATCTTAATTCTAGTATAGAGCGCAAGTAATATAGGCCTTTTTAGTACTATCCTCTCTACTACTAGCTAAGCTATTAGGTCTAGTATTAGATAATAAAATAGCCTACTTTCCTAGGTCTATATATAACTTCTAACTACTAGGTAAAACTAGAGCTTACTACTTTCTAGGGAAAGTTTTAGTAAGTAATAGAGGGAATAGTAGTATTAAAAAATTAGGATACTTTAGTATACTTTAAAATACTAGTAGTAATAACCCTACTATATATATAGTAGGTATTACTAAAGTACTTAGCTTATTACTAGAATTAGTTCTAGGGAGTACTATCTACCTTAGCATAGGCGTTATAATAAGTATACTATCTACTTTACTATTAGTATACCTTATAGAAAAACTACCTTAGTTAATAGCTAGCTATATATAGGTAGTATATAGTTCCTTATTTTTCTAGTAATAGATATACTTATTATTACTATTAAAGTACTTATTAATAGGATACCTTATATAATACGTACTTACCCTACTATATTAAATTATCTTATTAATTATCTCCTTCTTTACGCTATATAGTTTACTAAAAAAAGTAGAGATTCTAGTACTAAGTATAATTTATACTACGTATTACTAGCTATTTTAGCTAGCCTAGCCTACCTCTTAATACTATATAATTAGATAATTAGAGTACCTAAACTAAATAACTAACCTAATATTAGGTATATTAACTCTTATATTAAATACTATTATTATAATAAGGACGCTATTTAGCTATAATATAAACTTAAGTTAAATCTTACTTTATTCTACTTTACCTAACTTTCTATAATAGTACTAGTAACCTAAACTTTTACTAATTTTTATAGCTAGGCTAGTTATAGTAATATATACTATAATCTTTATTATACTTGTATTTTATACTATAATATAGGCTACTATATCTCTAGTAACTACTACGTTACTTTATAGAAGATCTACTACTTTATATTAGGTATTTATATAATATATTAGTTTATAGAAGGTATATATATTATCCTTAACTCTAAGTAAATAGAGTACCTCTATTTCCTACTTCTTAGGTATAGTAGTAGATAGTAACGTAAGCCTAACTACGTATTATACTATATCCTAAATCTTAAGTAGGTAGGGGTAATATTTATAATTAGGTAGGAGAATATAATAATACTTATCTACTATAATATACTCTAGGTTCCCTATATCTTATAGTTAAGTAACTAAGGTAATAAAAGACTTCTTACTAAGATATTCTAGTATAGTAAAAATTATCTATATAGTCTTATTAAAATCCTTAGTCCTAAATATAGATAAAGAGATCTACTACTCTTTATAATATAATATTAGGTTAAACTATAAGGATATAAGTAGTATAACTACTATAGCCTAGTAATAGCTATTATAAAGGGCTAGAAGTAAGAATACTAGACTCTTCTTACTTCTTATTCTTATAATATAGGATATAGTAGCTTCCCCTACTATAATATACTTAATAACCCTATACTATTAGCCTCTAAAGTTTACTATATAGCTAAAATTAGTATATAGGACTTATTTTATATTAATATTACCTTACCTTATATAATAAATAGTAAGGGTATTATATAGAGTAGTTCTCTCTATATCTAGTATCTTAAAGCCTAGCTTAGCGTACTACTATTATAATATCTTCTAGAATACGTAGGTATTACTACTAGGTAAATAAAATTAAAGTACTATTTCTATAGTATAGATATCTTTACTAGTAGTAACTATATACCCTAACTACTTCTTAGTAGTTTCTTTATTAATACTATTTAGGGATTCTTCTACTTCTTTAAGCGTAAGCGTAACTAGTTTACTCTATTTACTCTAGTTCTAGCTATACCTAAATATAATAAGGAGGTAGTATATAATACTTAGTTTAATTATCTAGCCTATATAGAGGAGTATAGTATCTTTTATATTTTTTATAAATCTAGCTAATCCTTTATACTACTCTCTATCTTAGTTTAACTAGAGAAGGGTACTTTATACCTAGTAGTAGGCTAGAGATTTCTTAAAAATATCCTAGCTACTAGTAATAGTAGCGTAGAATAGCCTAACTAGCTAGAAATAGTATATAAGTAGACTACTAACTTAGTAAGGTAAGAATTAGTAAATTACTTTTAATAATTTATTTTAGTTATACCCCTTATAGTATTAAAAAATAACTATAACTAGTCTATTAAATATAAATAGGTTTTAAATACTATTATCTACTATATTTTATACCTAGATACTAAAGGTCTTAGTAAGGCGTCTTAGCTAACTACTAGTAAAGTAGATAAAAAGGAAAAAAATATCTAAGAACTCTTAGACTTTACTATAGTAGCGTTAAATCTAGTTAATATTTCCTAGGTTCTTAATAGTAAGTAGATTAAACCTCTCTAACTAAATTACTTAGACTATTTATTTACCTACAAATCTAGCTCTATAGGCTAGTAGTAGTTACTTAGTAGAGAAGGGCGTATAGCTAGGTTTACTATTAGCTAGATTATAGATAATTTCTTCTTAGGGAATAAAGAGAAGGTCTATATATTACTAGATATATAGAAGGGTAGTAAGTATACCCTTTACCTTTTTATAGAGTTCTTATACTATCTATATATACTATTTAAATAATATAGTAATATAGCGTATAGTAACTAAAGAACTATTCTATTAAATAAAGGCGTTAAGTATATAACTATACTAAAACTTAGTAATATAGTATATAGTAGTAGTAACCTAGCTAATAGATATTAAGAACTTAGTTATAAGGTAGTAGTAAACCTATACTTTAAAGTTAGTATTTTTAGTATAAGCCTACGCTTTATTAGCTATATACTCTACCTTAATTTTATCTTACTATCTAATAAAACTAAATACCTTAGTTATATTTATATTATACTTATTAAAGATAGGGTATTCTTTATCCTAATTATTTACTCTACCTTTTTTATAAGGTAGATTGCTAACTATAGATAAAGAGCCTTAAGGTTAGGATGTAATAGCAAGTTAGTAACAGTAGTTAGGGTAATAGGCAAGCGTTACTAAGGGACTTAAGGTTTAATAGGGTTATAGGTATACAAGTAAGCTAAAGGTCTAGGTAAGACTTATATTATACTTAACTATAGAGCTTTAAAGGTTATAAAGCCCTCTAACTATATACTATCCTTATTACGTAGTACTTCGCGCTTTATCTTCGCTAAGTATTACAAAGTACTAAGTTAACTTCGCACTTTATCCTTACTAAGTATTACAAAGTACTAAGTTAACTTTACGCTTCGTCCTTACTAAGTATTACAAAGTACTAAGTTAACTATATTACGTAACTCTTCCTACGTGTCTATATTATAATCTACTACATTATCCTATCTAGGGTCTAAGTAGTCCTCGTAGTCACACTAGTCCTCTAATAGTTCTATTAGGTCTAAGTCTTGTATAGGGTTATTACCTATAATACTATCTCCTTCTCCTACTAGGGGTAAGTTATTCTATCCTAGATTTAGGTTATTAGCGTCTCGAATCTAGATAGTTTCCCTTAGGTCTCGTTCTCTAATGCCTTCTAAATCTACGCTCTAAAAGCGCACTCTTGTTACCTATATTTATTACAATAGTATTAAAGTAATACCTTACCCTTATTATACTAGTAGAGGATTACGTTATATAGTATCTAAGAAGGATAGTAAAGCGTATAAGGCGTATATTAATATAAATATTTAGTAACGCTATTCCTATCCTAGGGTTTCTATAGTAGAGTGTACGTGTTCTATTAAAATAGAGGTATCCTAGCTTAATTCTCTTAGGGAGAGCTATTAACTAGGCTTAAGATAAATTATCTACTTAGATCTATAAGGCTAAGGCTAATTGCAAGCGTATTTATACTTAGATTACTAAACTATTAAGTAAGCTAGTAGAGAATTATACCTACCTATCTTATCTTTGTAAGCTAATAGAGTATAACGATAAATAATCCTCTACTTAGTCTTACGTAGTCGAGGCTAAGCTTAATATTACTAAGGCTAAAGAGGGTTACTCTCCTCTAGGTAGTACTATCTCTCTAGGCATCTCTCTATCCTTCTCTAGTAGCGCTTATCTTCTAAGGGATTTTAATAGGTTTCTTAGGTTACTACAAGATAGGCTAGAGGGTTTTAACTTTAGAACTCCTCTAGTAACTTAGGGCAATTAAGGTTGTCTTCTAGTTGCTAGGTATTTTCCTATAGTTTACCCTTGTCGTCTATTCCCTACTAGCTAACTAGGTAGTAGTTCTTTCTATTGCGCTATCGTTACGCTAGGATCTCCTCTACCTCCTATTCCTTATTATCTTATCTATAGGTAGCTGCGTTGTAAGCTACTAGTTATATATCTAGTAGTACTCTTTCTAGGTATAAAACATAAAAGGTTAGGTAGATTTTTATTATTAGGGGAAGTTTAAGGTAGTAGTTGTTTCCTCTTACTTGTTTATCTACCTCGTAAGGACTAATCTTAACGTAGTCTAATTTATTACTTAGTCTAGTACTTTTAATATTTTTTTACTATAACTAGACCTTATCTCCCCTCTTAAATTATAGTCCCTAGATTCTTTTCTTGTTATAGTTCTATTCTATAGTAGTATTTACTAGTTTAGCATCTATCTTAAGTTATTTATAGATCTCCTAGATCCTTACTATACTTTATCGTACGCTTAGGCTATATATTCCTATATTAATTAAATTATTCCCTATTATAAGGTTGTATCTATAGTTTGCGTAGTATAGTGTTATCCCTATTATACTATAATATACTATATTGTATATAAACTAGGCTAGTAGTAATAGCATTACCTAATTATCCTATTTATAATTAAGGTAGTACCTTAGATATTATTCTACTATCTAGTTAAGTCGTTCTATAGCTCTATCTATTTAGGGGTAAAAACTTATTAATATTCCTAGCTTAATTCCTAGTATTACTATAAAGACCTACTAGTACTTTAATATAAATTTTAGGTCCCTATCTAATATAATTTTGTCTAGTACTCTATATTCTACAAAGAAGGGTAGTATTCTATAGGTAAACTAGGGTGCCTTTGTTTTTTCTAGGTATAGGATAAAATATCTATATTTTATTAACTTATCTACTATCGTAAGTATAGAATCGTACTAGGTTCTAGTAACTAGGTCCTTTAACTTTAGTAGTTTTATAATAAAGTCTAGGGAGATCGTTCCCTATAGTCTCTCTACTAGTTCTATTGTTTATAATAGTCTATAAGGTATATATTAGTCTACCTTATTTCTATAATATTCTAGGTATTCTACTAGTACTATTATTACTACTACCCTAGCTTTTAGGATATAGTATTCTTAGACTAGTTACTTTAATATCTTCTTAATTCCCTAGTAGCTATATATTAGTAATTTATAGAATTATTAGATAAATTCCTTCTATATACTTTTTAGGATATATATTTAGTTATATACTTACGTTAACCTATTAGTAGTTTGTTAATCTAAGAGTATCTCTAATTTATCCTTTACTTTATTTATTTCTATTTAGATCTACTTTATCTATTTGTCTTAGGTTCTAACTAATTCCTACATTACTATAATCTTAGGATAGTTAAACTATAGTAAGCTATTATCTATCTTGTATAGTAGGGCTCTTTCTATTAGCGTATAGCCTATATTTAGTTTATATCTTTAACTAAGTACGTTAGCCCTTAGGTTCTCTTTTCCCTTATAGTATTAGATCTTAAAGTCGTATTCTATAAAGATCTACAACTATTAGTACTATTATAGGGTTAGTTCCTTATTAAGTATAAATCCTATAAGATTCTTGTAGTTAGTATAGACTACTATAGGGTGTTTAGCCCCCTAAAGGTATACTCTCTACTCCTTAAAATATGCTACGATTGTAAGTAGTTCCTTGTCGTAGATATTGTAATTCTATTCTATAGGTGTTATTGTCTATACGTAATAGTATACTAGGTAGAAGTATCTATTATTATCTTCCTAAAGTAATACTCTAGATATCGCGCTATTTAAGGTATCTATTTCTACTCTAGGTTGTTTTTTAAGTATATAGATCTATAGTACTAGTTCCTTTACAAATTCTACCTTTATTCTTTAGAAAGCCTTTCTTTCCTAGTTTATCTATATAAATAGGACGTCTTTCTTTATTAGCCTATATAGGGGGCCTATAATATCTATCTAGTTTAGAATAAGTTTTTAGTAGAAATTACAAAATCCTATAAAGGATTGTAGCTATATTAATATCTTAGGATCCTTTTAGGTAAGTATTTCTTATATCTTTACTAGGTCTACTCCTAAATATCCTAGTATAATTATATATCCTAGGTACGTAGTCTTCTACGTATAGAATTTATACTTCTTCTTATATAGTCGTAGTTTCGCCTATATTAGCGTTTCTAGGATAGTCTATACGTGTTGCTTATATTCTTTTAACGTCTTTAAGTAGACTAAGATATTATCTAGGTATACTATAGCAAACCTATCTAGATACAGTCGTAATATGTTGTCGATTTAAGCCTAAAAGGTTCCTAGTACGTTAGTTAATCTAAAAGGTATTACTAAGTATTTGTATAGTCTACGTCTTAACTAGACTACTATTTTCTATTCTTTGCCCTTAGCTATCCTAATTTAATAGTAGGCGTTTTGTATATCTAGCTTTGTAAACTACTAGGCGTTAACTAGCCTATCCTATAGTTCTAAGATTAAGGGTAATAGATATTAGTTTTTAATTATAATGTTGTTTAATTATTAATAATTAATATACAATTATTTTTCTATTATACCTTTCTTTAGTACAAATATAAGTAAGTATACTACTAGTAAGCTAAATAGTCGTATCTATCCCTTCTTAAGACTATCCCTAATATATTCTTATAGTAATTTATCCTCCTTAAGGGTTAGCTTATAGATAGGTCTATACTTAGGCGTTGTTCCTAGTTTTAGTAGAACTATTGCATCCTAAGGTTAGTATTCTAGTAGTTTCTTATCTAGTATAGAGAAGACTTCTTGTAAATTGTTATATTTATTTAGTATAATTATCTTTTTATAAGGTAGCTCTTCTACTACACATAGGTATACTATATATTTATTAGTCTTTCTAGGTTTATAGAATGTAACTATTCCTATTTTCTAGTTAATTCGTAGGTTAGCTTATTTAAGCTATAAGGTTCCTAAGATAATATCTTATTCTCTATCTATTTCTATAACATTGCATATAATAAGTCCCGTCTAGCCTTCTAATTTAAGCTAGGCCGTCTTTATTTCTTTAGTAACTAAGCTCTTAAAAGCTTTTCCTTTAATTATTATAACGTTGTAACTATATATCTTTTGCTTAGTTAGTATACGTCTAATATTTACGTACTATTAAGATATAAAGTTTCTTATTACTTTACTATCTATTATTATTATAACTAGTTAGTCTCCTAAGAATCTATATATAAAGATTCTAGAGTTGTAGTTTATTTACCCTATAGCCTATAGCTATAGGTTTTCTTATTCTTATTCTTCTATCTTTACTTATTATAAGCGTTCCTTTATTTCTTTGTATTCTAGGTATTTGTTGTTAGTATAGTAGGCAACTAATCTTCCTAGGTAGTATTCTATAGGCCGTGTTAGTAGTAGTTCTATACAAATATATCCTAGTCTATTTTACTAGGGTGTTAGTTACTAGTCTCTAGTTAACTACTTGTCTATTTTATAGTATTCGCATTTTTCTATAAGGTAGTAGGTCTAATCTAACTATTAGTATTTTATATATTTAGGGTGTCTAAGCTAACTATTTTTAGATACCTATATAGAATCGATTTTCTAGTATTATATTAGGGTTAGTTCTTCTACTATTTCGTCGTAGTATCTTAATAGCTATGCAACTTCCTTATTACCTATAACGAGCGTATCTAGGACTTTAGGATCCCTATATATATCCTAAATAATAATATTAGGTATCTCTAAGAAAATATATTACTATTTAAGTATAACTTTACTAGACCTTATATCTATAGGTAAGTCCTTTAAGACTAATTCTTAGGTAGACTTCTTTTAAGTTACTACTAGTCGTGCCTTTTCTAGCTAGTATCCTATACTTACCTTTACGTTACTATACTCTTTATAGTAGTTATTATAGTACTTAGTCTAGTATTTCTTTATATATTTACTTGTTCTAGCTAGCTTTACTAGCTTAGGTATTTCTTTAATTTCCTTAGTTACTACTACTTGTTCCTTTCCTATTCTTCTATTATTTAGGGTTTTAAAAGGGTAGTTCCTTACAAAATATCTAGGTTTCTTATAGTAGAAATATACCTTTACGTCCCTAAGCCTTTACTTATTATAGTCTACTTGTCTATTTTAGTTAGTACGCTCGTGCGTAGCGCCTAGTTGTATAGGTTCTAGGCTATATAGATCTTTCTTAGGTATATTTTAATAATACAGTTAGTTTCGTATATTTATACTAGGTAGTTTGTTCTTATTAAATATATATAGTTAGTTGTTAATCTTAATAGTAAGCTAAATTAATCTTTAAAGTATTTCTAGTATATCTATTAGGATAAGAGCTTATTAGAGTAATAGTTTAAGACCTTTATAATACTAGTCTCTTAAGGCTTTATTACCCTAGTTTAACTTTACTATAAGTTACTTAAACTCTAAAGTATAATAGGCTATAGACTTAGTCTACTTTAGCCTTTAGAGTTTAGCCTTTACTACTCCCTTCGCATCTACATCTCTAAACGTAAGGCTTAGTCTTTACTTAAAATAGTCGTAGCTACTAAAAAGTTATTATATTTTAACGCTTTTCTAATTATTAGGGCCTAAGCTTTCTTCTAAGTACGTTTTAAACTAGTCTATTACTTTTCCTATAAGGTAAGCTATAACAAAGGATACCTTATAGGTTTTACTCTAAATTTAGCTAGAGTTAAGTATTATATAAATTAACATATTAGCTAGGAATCCCTTAAGTTTAGTTCGCGTACTATTAAACTTCTCTAGTATACCTAATTTAAGTAGTTTAGTTTTTATATTGTCGAGTTGTATAGTAAGCTTGTAAATCTATTGCGCTACACGCTATAGGAGTTCTTAGTCTTCTCTTTAAGCTCTAAGGATCTTAGTAATCTAGACATCGTTTATCGTAATTGTAGGTGTACTTAAGGATTGCGCCTAGGTCGTTATTATTACTATTAACCTTAATAGTTAAAGTATAAGGTAGATTACTAACTATAGATAAAGAGCCTTAAGGTTAGGATGCAATAGCAAGTTAGTAATAGTAGTTAGGGTAATAGGCAAGCGTTACTAAGGGACTTAAGGTTCGATAGGGTTATAGGTATATAAGTAAGCTAAAGGTCTAGGTAAGACTTGTATTATACTTAACTATAGAGCTTTAAAGGTTGTAAAGCCCTCTAACTATATACTATCCTTATTATATAGTACTTTGCGCTTTGTCTTCGCTAAGCATTATAAAGTACTAAGTTAACTTTGCGCTTCGTCCTTACTAAGTATTACAAAGTACTAAGTTAACTTTATACTTTATCCTTACTAAGTATTATAAAGTACTAAGTTAACTATATTACGTAACTCTTCCTACGTGTCTATGTTGTAATCTACTACGTTATCCTATCTAGGGTCTAAGTAGTCCTCGTAGTCGCGCTAGTCTTCTAATAGTTCTATTAGGTCTAAGTCTTATATAGGGTTATTACCTATAACATTTTTCTTCCTCTCTACTTATAAAAAGTATATCTAGGTTACTACTACTATAGAATTTATAGTATATAGCTATATAGGTATACTTTTTAACTACTAAGTAGTCTATTATAAAGTTATATACCTCTTAGAACTAATTAGTATTTATATTAATTATAATAAATACTAGTACTATAATAAGTATAAGATTAAAATTATAGTTAAGGCT
>JALNQA010000272.1:0-11815 GCA_028456235.1 Ophiosphaerella narmari | reverse complement strand
AAACTTACTAACACTTACTATATTAGTAAGTTGTAAACTTACTAATACTTACTATATTAGTAAGTTATAAACTTACTAATATATACTAATATTAGTAAGTTTGTATAAACTTACTAATATTAGTATATGTTAGTAAGTTATAAACTTACTAATATAGGTAGAATTTAAAGATAAAAGGGATTACTCCCTTATACGTCTCCCTCCTCTTAATAGGTAAATCCCTAGAGCTAGATAGGGGCCTATATAAGTCTATTACTAGCGTATACTAGTAGATAGCTTTAATAGAGGCTAAGAAAAGTTAATAAAAAGGAAGTAGGGTCGAAAATAGCTAAGTTCGAGGTAGTACTTAGTAAGTATAGAGCTAAGGTTTTTATAAAATTTAGTATAAATATTAGTTTTATACAACTTCTATATACAAAACGTGTTAACTACGTACCCTTTTCTACTTCCTTAACTCTATAATAATAAAATTAAACCTAAAAGTATTTATATATTATATAAAAGGAGTAGTTTAAGATCTCTAATAATTAACTACTCTACGCTTAACTTAATAGTAAGTAATAGTTACGTTATAAAAGCTTTTCTAGTAGGTATAGAGGTACTATAGGCTTTAGCCTTAGGGTATAGAGTAGCTTAATTACTAGACTCTAGTACTTTTTCTCTAAACTTTATAGGCTTTTTAGGGGCTATTACTTGTAGTACTACCTAAGCTTACACTACCTTTTTTAGTAAAACTAGTATTATTATAAGGTAAACTTTACGTAAGTATAGCTTAAAGGAGGTAGTAAGTAGTTAATTAAAAAAGAGTAAATAGTAGATAAAGAGCTATCTAGGGTTGTACTAAGTATATATACCTAGTAGCTTACTAATAAGCTAGTATATTAACAAGTATTAGTAAGTTGTAAACTTACTAATACTTACTATATTAGTAAGTTGTAAACTTACTAATACTTACTATGTTAGTAAGTTACAAACTTACTAATATATACTAATATTAGTAAGTTCGTATAAACTTACTAACATTAGTATATATTAGTAAGTTGCAAACTTACTAATATAGGTAGAATTTAAAGATAAAAGGGATTACTCCCTTATATATCTCTCTCCTCTAAATAGGTAAATCCCTAGAGCTAGATAGGGGCCTATATAAGTCTATTACTAGCGTATACTAGTAGATAGCTTTAATAGAGGCTAAGAAAAGTTAATAAAAAGGAAGTAGGGTTAAAAATAGCTAAGTTTAAGGTAGTACTTAGTAAGTATAGAGCTAAGGTTTTTGTAAAATTTAGTATAAATATTAGTTTCGCGTAACTTCTATATATAAAACGTATTAACTATATACTCTTTTCTACTACCTTAACTCTACGATAATAAAATTAAACCTAAAAGTATTTATATATTATATAAAAGGAGTAGTTTAAGATCTCTAATAATTAACTACTCTATACTTAACTTAATAGTAAGTAATAGTTGCGTTATAAAAGCTTTTCTAGTAGGTATAGAGGTACTATAGGCTTTAGCCTTAGGGTATAGAGTAGCTTAATTACTAGACTCTAGTACTTCTTCTCTAAACTTTGCGGGCTTTTTAGGGGCTATTACTTATAGTACTACCTAAGCTTACGCTACCTTTTTTAGCAAAACTAGTATTATACTAGCTAGCCTTATTTCCTAGGTAGTAGTTAGCTGCGTACTTGTTGCTAGTATATTACTAGGGCAAGGTAACCTTCTATTCTATAGTTTAGTACCTATTTTAGGTAGTAGGCCTTATATAGCTTTAGCAATTAAAGTCCTTGTTAGTTTACTACTAGGCGCCTTAAGACTATAAGTAGCTATTTGTTATAGGCTAGGCTTAAGGTAGTAACTTTTAAGGTAGTAGAGTATAGTACCTTAATAGGTTGTATCCTTATTAGGTTTCTAATTTGTAGGTATGCGCAAGATTAGTAGCGTAGGTTTCTCTAGGTAGTTCTAGTAAAAGCTAAAGGTAGCTTTATATTTAGTAAATTCTTTTATAGGCTTCTACGTAGGTTTTTTATATCCTATCTATTATACTAAATAGTACTAACCTACTAGTTTACTTTACTCTTTAAGGCGTACGTCTATAATAGCTTTAACAAAATATTCTTTATATATACTACTAGTTTCTTTATTAGTAATAATAATAGGGACTAGCTAGGGTAGGTCTTAGTCTAGTAGGGGCTTCTAGTCTCTAGGGCGTAGTAGCTTTAGGTAAAAGATAGGAAATATACCTTTATTTAGTATTTCCTAGGGTAGTACGAGTTTATATACCCTACTATTGTAGATAACCTTTATAATAAGGTAAGGGCCTACCTACTAGTTATTAAGCTTTAGGGTTAGATAGGTAGTTTTCTAATTAGCTATACTAATATAAGCTTAGTTGCTAACCTTATATACTAGTATACTATAATAAGAAGTATTAGCTTAAGCTATTTATTCTTACTACGCCTAGAGTATTTTTTCCTTAAGGTATACTACTAGGTTACTATAGGTAGTAAGTAGCTTGTCTACTTGTATACGTTGCTTATATTAGGAAGGGTTTAGCTAGGATTTATTATTCTTGCTAGGGTATATACTACTATAAGGGTAGTATCCTAAATCTATAAAAAAAGGAGTTATCTTAATAGAGGTATTAATAGTATTATTTACTTAAAACTTAGTAACGTATAGCTAAGTAGCCTAATTATCTTACTCGTAATTAACGTACTACCTTAGGAAAATTTCTAAGGCCTAATTTATTTATTTAGTCTAGCTATCTATTTCTAGGTAGTAGGCTATAGAAAGCTTTTGCGTAATATAGAGGCGTTTATAGACCTAGTACTAAAACTATTCTATAAAAGTAGTTCTTCTATTAGATATAATATTAATTAGAACTCTATAGAGCTTAAAGATAGTTATAAAATACTAGGTAGCTTCTTTAGGTTTTAGGGACTTATATAGAAAGAAGTAGTATCTTTTTATAAGTTAATAGTAAATTACTAGGTATTGTAAAGAGACTTAAGTAATTACTAGAGTAGTAAGCGTTAAGCTAATTAATTAGTTACATAATCTATATAGATAAATAGAGCTCTACTAAGCTACCTCTATAGAATTAATAGATCTATTTAATCTATAACAAGCTACTCTATAATAGTTATAAGCCTAGTTTACGCCTAATCCTTACGTACGAAGCTAGAGTACGCTGTTATAGTAATCTATTCCCTACCCTAAATCGTCCTTATTAATCCTCTAAGCTATAGATTCTATAAGTAGTAACACGTTAATGCTACTAGTAGCTATACGCCTTACTAATAGCAACTCGTTCCTGCCCTAGTACGCTTAGCTAAAGTACCTTGTAAAGGCTTATAGTATGTAGGATTAAATTAACCTAGAGTAACCCTAGCTAGCAAGTAAGTCTCTAGAGGAGCCTAACGCTAATACTAACGTTAACGACCTAC
The DNA here is from genome assembly GCA_028456235.1 of Ophiosphaerella narmari. Lineage (NCBI taxonomy): Eukaryota > Fungi > Ascomycota > Dothideomycetes > Pleosporales > Phaeosphaeriaceae > Ophiosphaerella > Ophiosphaerella narmari. The sequence goes on along the minus strand of JALNQA010000272.1, from coordinate 8,366 downwards.
GCGTTTACTATATTAGATACACGATATACGCGTAGCTTACTAATAAAATCTAGACTATATAGAGCTAGGTAAACGCTATAGTAGACTATTAGCTATTAGAACTTGCTACGCTACGCGTAGGTAATTAGACGCTATACGCGCTACTTAAGGAGCTTAAAGAGGATCTCTACCTAACTAATAATAACTAGAAGGAGTAGGTATACAATACCTACTAAAGCGTTATATTGCACCTACGTAGAGGTATAAGCTAGCTACTAGGTAGCTAGCTACTTAACTAGACCTACGTACACGCTAACGTAGTGCTCGTCGACCTCTAAGAGATTAGAGGTATACTACTAATTAAGGATTTCCTACGCTTAGCTTATAAGTACAAACTAGATTAGGCTTAGTAAGAGCTTAACGCGCTATTACGCCCTAGTATAGTACTAACGCTTACGCTTAAGTAATATACCTATTAGTTTATATAACTTATACGAGACTATAAGGATTATAAAGGAGCGTACGTAACGTTTAGAGAACTACTAGCGCTAGAAGAGTAGACTAGCTACTCTTACTAACTGCAAGGATCTTACTAATAGAAGCTAGACAACTATAATAGATTCTAGTACGCCTTCTAAGGTTGCTCTACGCACGAGCTCTATAATCCTCCTATAAGTAGTAAGATAGCTTAAATTAAAGAGTAATTAGATAAACTATATTACAAGGAACTACGCGCTAAGCTTATACGTAAAGGATAGTTATCTAAGCCTAGGAAAACCTAGTACCTAGAGATAATTACTATATAAGTACTCTACAGCTGCGTATTAATAAGCCTAGTAAGCTACGCACGCCCTAAGGGCTATAAGGCTACTCTATAGTCCTCTATTTTTATTTTTAGATTATTAAACGTATGTCTACGTAACTAGCTATCTAAGCACGCCCTAAGTATTACTAATCCCTAACTACGCGTTACTCTTTTATATTTAGAGCTCCTATACGCTACGTATACGAGCACCTTACTACTACCCTACGCCCTAAGTACTATAGTTTGCTTAACTCTCCTTTATACTAGAAGATTAGATACCTAGCTCCTTAAGTAGTAACGCTTAAAGAACTAAGGAGGTGTATTATAAAGAGACTTAAGTAATTACTAGAGTAGTAAGTATTAGGCTAATTAATTAGTTATATAATCTATATAGATAAATAGAGCTCTACTAAGCTACCTCTATAGAATTAATAGATCTATTTAATCTACAACAAGCTACTCTATAATACTAGGATATATTTATAGATTTTACTACTATTTTTGTATAGTAGTAGGGCTTAAATATAGTCTACTAAAATATTAGTCTAGCGTACGTAAGGGATTAGTATAGGTTAGAGATAGCTATATCTACTATCTTAGGGGCTCTTTATATAGTAGTAGGTTAGGTAAGTATTATAGTATTACTTAATTACTTAGGGTATTTTTAGCTAGTAATAGTACTTATATATTAGATATAGCGTACTATAAGGTCTTTTATAGCCTACTAACTAATAATTATAGTATAGGTTAAAGATTTAGTAATAAAGTTAGGCGTTTAGAGGGATGTATAGGCGTATTCTATTAACCTAGAGGCGCCTTTCCTTACTAGATCTAGTAGAGCTAATATCTAATTATAAAAAATAGTACCCTACTTTATAGAAGGCTTTTAATAGTTTCTAAGCTCTACTATCTATAGTAGTAAATATAGCTTAGGCTATAAGGTCTTTAGTATACGCTATATCTAGGAGTTCTTCTATTAGGTGTAGGTTAGTAGGGTATAGTAGGAGTTCTAGGTCTAATTTCCTATTAGTAGGTAGTAAAAACTCTTCTAGTAGTTTTATAGAATTAGGGTTTATCTTAAAAATATAGTAAAGGTAGGCGTATACTATAGTAGCTTATTCTAGCGTAAACCTATTTAGTTTTCTAGGGTCTAAGAGGCTTAGGGCATAGATTGCCGTGTCTAATACTAGCTTAACTCCTAGGGCTAGAACGTAGGGCTTAAGGATAATTTAGTTAGTACCTAATATATAGGAGTCTAAGTTGTTAAAGGGTAAATCCTATAGGCGTCTACTTAGGGTGTTAGCAATCCTATTTATATCTCCTAGTACGTATTTAATATAGAAGTTAAATTAGGATAGGAATAGTAACTAGTAGGCCTAATAGTAGTTAAGTTTTTTAGTTATTATAAAGGTTTCTAGGTTATAGTAGTCTATAACAACGCTAATTATATATAGGCTACCTATAAGTTCTAGTTCCTATTCTTTAAATACTTAAATAATAGCTATAAGTTCTAAGTTGTAGATATTATAGTTATACTCTACTAGGGTATACTTTTTTAAGAAGAAGCTAACTAGTTGCTAGATTCTATCTTTATTTAGTTAGCTTATTACTCTACCTACTACCTATCCTAAGGTATCTATTTAAATATAGATAGGCTTTAAGGAGTTAAAGTAGAGTAAGACTACTCCTAGCTAAAAGGCTACTTTTAGCTTATTAAAAGTATTAATATATTCCTAGGTAATTATAAATAGCTTATAGTAGGTCTTTTATAGGAGTAGCCTATCTCCTTTAGTAGGTATAGTAATAACTTTAGACTTAATTAGCTTAGTAAGTAGTAAGGTAAAGCTTAAGTAATCTTTAATAAAGCGCTAGAGGAATCTAGTATAGCCTAGAAAAGCTAAAACTTCTTTAGGGGTTTTTAGTATCTCTTATTCTTAAACTACCTAGACTTTAGTAGAGTCTATTGCTATTCCTTTATCTAATATAATTATACCTAGAAATTTAACTAATATAGTATAGAAGCTAGATTTCTTAGGGTCTATAAAGAAGCTATACTCTTTTAGTTATATAAGTACTTTATAAACGTGCTAAATGTATTCTACTTTATTATCTAAGTAAACTAGAATATTATCTATATATATAGTGTAAAATTTATCTAGAAATTCTTATAGAGCTAAGTTAATTATATATTAGAAGGTAGCTAGTATATTAGTAAGGCTAAAGGGTACTACTTTATATATATAGGTACTAAAGCGTATAATAAATATAGTAAGCTATTTTAAATTTAGTATAATACGTAGGTAGTAAAAGGCGTATATTATATTAAATTTTAAGAAAATCTTTACTTTATTAAGGTAAGCTAGCGTTTCTCTAAAGAATAGAATAGAGTACTAATTTTTAATTATTGCCTTGTTTAATTCCTAGTAGTCTACGTAGACTTAGAGGCCCCTGTTTAGTTTAGTAATAATTAGTAGATTGTTCTAGGCTAGGGAGCTATATTTGCTAATAAATCCTATTTTCTCTATTTCTTAGACGTATTTTTAGATTACTTTATCTTATTTTCTTATAAAGGGGTAGAGTTTAGTATCTAAGATCTTTGCGCCTAGCTTAAAGGTAATTTCTAAGTTGTATAGTCTATAAGAGAGAAGGTTTTCTACTACTTTCTTATTAAAATAGAGTATAAGGTCTTAGTATAGTTAAAGTAACTTAGGGGATAGGATATCTTAGAGTTCTATTATAGGTAGTAGCTCGTAAAATTATATATAATCTAACTCCTTAGCTATTTTATAGCTATAGACTAGGGGTAGGGATCTATCTAAGGTTAGTACTATAAGTATATTCCTATTCTTCCTAGTAAGGGCTTGTATTACGTAGTAGCTAATAGTCTAAATATTAACTAGTAAGTCTAGTTTATACCTATTAAGGTACTATTTAAGAGGCCTTATAGGGGTAGATAATAGTCTTTATACTAGCTTCTTAGGGGCTAAAGTAGAGTAATATCTAGGCGCGCTATAGTATACTACTAAGGGGGTTTCTTTAGTTATCTAATAATACTACTAATAGTAAATATCTAGAAAGGATAGTATTCTATTATAGTAGTTAGGTTTTATAGCGTAGACTCTATACTATATAAATCCTAAAATAAAATTAAACTAGCCTATATTCTTAATAATATAGGCTAACGTTTACTCTATATATATATTAATTTGTAGGAAGAACTTAACTTAGTAAGTAATAGACTTAGATAGAGAACTATTGTATCCTTTATAGATAATAGGTTTAGTTAACTAGATAATTTATAGTTTTATAAGTTTCTAGGTAAACTTTTATAAGATAAAGTTTACGTCTACTCTATTATCTACTAAGGTTCTAGCTATATAAAGTACTACGAGGTCTTTACCTATAAAGTTAGTAAAGGAGAATTAGCTTAACAATATTCTCTATAGGTTAGTTAGTAGTTTTCTATACTAGACTATCTATACTCTATAGGTTAAGGTATAGTATATTGTTATTTTAAGAGCTAAGCTTTAGTAGTATCTTATATTCTTCTAATTCTATTAATCTCTAGGCTATAGCTTTAGGCCTAGGGTAGATTATTTTCTAGGTCCCTATCTAATTCTAGTTCTAGTTCTAGTTCCTAGTCTAATTAGGAGTCGTATTTAAAAAATTATTCCTTAGTTTCTATATCTAATTCTAGGTTAGAATTATTATTAGTATATATATAGTAATTATTAGTCTTTTTTAGTACTTTAGGATCTATTGTCTTTTATTTGTAGTTAAGGTAGTCCTATTTTCTAGTACCTAGTTTACTATAGCTAAAGTAGTAGATTTTATTAGGCCTATTAGTCTAGGTCTTTAGGGCGGCCTTTTTACTAGGTAGGTGTATTCCTTAGAATACTCTTTCTAGTCGTAGGTATAGTTAATATATATCTCTTGTTAGTCTAGCTACTTTATCCTTAAAGTTATAAGATTAGAGATAGAACTTGTTCTATATAGGCTATATAGTATAGAGCTAGGACTACTAGCTATCTATATCTAAGTTATAATTATTTACCTTATTTTCTAGTATAGAGAGTATTTTATAGAAGTTAGTATTACTATTATAGATACTAGGGGTAGTACTAATAGTGTCTTTAAGCTAGGGCTAAAGCTTCTTCTAGAGGTAGATATTATATAGCTATAGGTTCTATCTTTGTTTAAGGTATATATTATTAAATTTAGATAGGAATTTAGCCTATATAGACCTAGTAGTTTTATAGGTTAGGTATTCTAGCCTAAACTTAGCTATCTCTAGGGTTTTATAGTAAGCTTCCCTAGTTCCTATAGAATTTATATTACTAAAGTAGTAAAAGAGAGTAAAAAAATAAGTAAATTCTTCTTAGTATAGGTATATAACCCTATTAGGTATAGTAAGGTATAACTATACTAACTTAGTATAGTAGTATATAATAATATTAGCCTAGGTTTATATACTAATATACTTTTTTCTATTTACTATAAAGTAGTTATATATAGACTAGATAAAGGATATAACGTCTATGCTATATCTTAAACCTAAGAATTATAGTAGCTTTACTAAGTAATCCTCTTATTCTTTATACTAGTAAAAGTTAAAGGCTAGTTCCTATATACTAGTTAAAAATAAAGTTAAGGTAATTTCCTCCCTATTAAAGATATACTAGCCTAAATACCGTAGTCTTTTAACTTCCTAGTAGGAAGTTAGTTTAAAGAGGACTGTGCGCAACGTGTAATAGACTTCCTAGAAAGACGACGTACTTACTAGCAAGTCAACAGCCTATATTATGTAGCACGACGCTACAATTCTAAACCTAGTCGTAGATTTTTTATATCTCTTATTGTTGTTAAGATATAGGGTTGTAAAGATAGATAGGGATATGCCTATGTATAGGTAGCTTACGCTAACTCGTAAGCATAGGGTACGATTTTAATCTTAATAGAGAGCTGCAAACTAAAGAGGACTGTACGCAACGTGCAATAGACTTCCTAGAAAGACGACGTACTTCCTAGTAAGTTAATAGCCTATATTATATAGCACGACGCTGTAATTCTAAACCTAGTTGTAGATTTTTTATATCTCTTATTATTGTTAAGATACGGGGTTATAAAGATAGATAGGGATATGCCTATGCGTAGGTAGCTTGCGCTAACTTGTAAGTACAGAGCACAATTTCAATCTTAATAGAGAGCTGCAAACTAAAGAGGACTATACGCAACGTGCAATAGACTTCCTAGAAAGACGACGTACTTCCTAGTAAGTTAATAGCCTATATTATATAGCACGACGCTGTAATTCTAAACCTAGTTGCAGATTTTTTATATCTTTTCTTGTTGTTAAAATATAGTGTTGTAAAGATAGATAGAGATATGTTAGTACGTAGTAACTTATTATAGCTAGCGTATAGGGCACGATTTTGATCTTAATAGAGAACTACAAATTACTTAATTACCCTAGCTATATATACTAAGCTATACTATTTGTAGATTCCTACGTAAACTATATCTCCTATTAATTTTGCCCTAAGTTGTGATAAGTAGCTAATTAAAAGGATTAGGTCTCCTATTAATTTTACCCTAAATTACGACAAGCAACTAATTAAAAAAAGTAGGTGTCTCCTACTAATTTTGTAGTATAATAAAGCGCTACTAGGAAGCGTGTTAATAGATTATCTAAACTAGCCCCTCTATACATACCTTGCGTATAGTAAACGTGTTATATTCTAATAAGGGAAACTATTTCCTTACTAGAATATATACTCTTACAAGCGTTTCCCTTGCTAGAATATATATCCTTACAAGCGTTTCCCTTGCTAGAACATATACTCTTATAAGCGTTTCCCTTACAAGAATATGTACTCTTACAAGCGTTTCCCTTATAAGAATATATACTCTTATAAGCGTTTTCTTTGCGAGAACATATATACTTGTAGATACCCTCTTATAACTTACTATCTTACAAGTAGTAGTAGATTAATTATATTTAATATACAACCCTAGCTATAGACAACTTACAACTACCTATCTAATAGAGCTAACTATATTTCCTTACTACTATTAACGCTACCTTTATTAGACTTATTATCCTAATCTACTACTTCCTTAAATCTTTAGGTAATAGACTGCGTACTACTTAATGTAATGTAAGCGTTAGCTATAGATAATAACCTAAGTATATAATAGAAAACTTACCTATTAAATAACAATAGGAGCTAGTTACTATAATAGTAGTTAAGCTGTTCTAAGAAAAGAAACTTAGTAGGTAGCGCACGCTCCTTAATAAAAGCTAGGAATAAAGGCTTAATACGATCTACTATTACTATAATATCCTAGTTGTACTCTACTAGTATCTTAATCTACTACCTAACGCGTTCCTGCGTAAGCCTCTTAAACTAGGTATTAGCTCCTAAACTCTTTAGTAATAAACTAAAGATACCTATAGTCTTAAAGCGTCGCTTTACTATATTCTACTTTTTTCCCTAGTCTAGCAACGAGCTAAACTCCTTGTATAAGTTGCTATTATCCTTTTTATTAGGAACGTAGCTATTATCTAATTTAAATACTATATAGAATAGGTAGTCCTTTACTATAGAACTATACTATACTCCTCTTATACTAGTACCCTTGTCTAACTTGTAAATTTCTTGTTTAAGCCTTGTAAACTCCTTATAAAGCTTATCTAATTTCTAACGCTACTATATTTTTTCTATAAAGCTCTCTATCTAACTCTTTTATATATTAACTAACCTATATTTAAAGGTTTCCTACTATAATATAGTAAGACCTATATTATTAGTTTAATCTCTATCTACACGCTAAGATAATACAATCTAAGTACTAGCTACGTTAGATTGTTATTCTTTACTTATATATGCCTATATGGCTAATATATTATAAGCTAAGATAACCTATTTAAACTACCTTTTTACCTTATAATGTTAGCGTTGCTACCTAGTAATAATTACTTACTAGTCCTTTAACGCTTCCCTAGAGCTAATAGCTTCTGCGTTAGAGATTATCTAAGTAATAGTCTCTACGCCTATACGTAGGAAACGTTTTATAAAATTCCTATACTATTATTACTTAATAGTAAGCGTAATTAGAGCCTTTATAGCTACCTAATCCTAAGAATTAGCTACTATCTATACAAGCGCTATATTTATCTTCTCTACTATTAATTTATTTACTTCTCGTGTTGTCTTTTCCTTTAGAGTATACTTCTTCTTCCTATTAGTAGCGTTTGTAGTATTGTTATTATTAATAGGTAACCCTTGCGCGTCTAAAGGCTATTAATCGCGTTCTATATCTAATTTGTCTATAACCTACTACGCCTTATTTTTAGGTATAGGGTTGTCGTATATGTACTAGATAGCGCGAACTAGCTTTCCCTAATTAATATTCCTATATATCTATACTAAGGCTTAATAAGGCGTATATGTAAAGAAGCCTTGTATAGGATTAAATTTATTAGATAGAGTACTATAGACTACAAAATTAGACTTTACTAATACGTTATTAATAGCTACTATTACTATAGCCTAAGTCCTATCTTTAGAGATATTAGATT
>JALNQA010000271.1:0-11909 GCA_028456235.1 Ophiosphaerella narmari | reverse complement strand
AGTATTATAAAGTACTAAGTTAACTTTATACTTTGTCTTTACTAAGTATTATAAAGTACTAAGTTAACTTTATACTTACGTATCTATATTGTAGTCTACTACGTTATCCTATCTATAATCTAAGGGGTCTTTGTAATTGCGCTAGTCCTCTAATAGTTCTATTAGCTCTAGGTTCTATATAGGGTTGTTACCTATAATATATAGTAGGTCGTCTTATAGTACTAAGATAGCTCTAACAACATACTAGCGTTTCTAAGTATAGATAGGCTTAAGTTTTAGTTGCTTTTTACATAGATTTTTAGTAAGGCTACGTCTTTTAATAATGTAGTATAATGTCTTGTAGCTAGGTAGCTTTAAAGGAGTCCTATCTACTACTACAACTATAGTAGCTTTAGCGAGCTCTAAGTACTTAATCTTTAGCTAGGCACGAGCCTTGCGATAGATAAGCTTCTTCTAGTATAGCAATAGTATAGGTAGTTAGCTACTGCAAGGTTTATCTTTGACGTTGCCTATTTCGCGGTATTTTTTCATAATCTTAGTTACAGCTAAGTATGTGCAGGTAAACTAGCGTGCAACTTCGGAGTGCCCTGCACCACCTAATACTATCCCAACAATTCTGTTGCGCTCATCTAGACTCGTATTTGGCTTTCTGCGAACATTTCCATCTATCTCTCGCCCAAATTGGCGCGGTGTAGCCATAGTTGTGGTGGGTTGAAGTGGTGACGTAGTTCGGAGGTGCACGGTGAGTTAAGCTTGGCGTTCCTAACTCTTGTTCGCCCGGCAACCCCAAAACAACCCACCCCCGATAGGGCGACCAGCTAAACCCAAACCTCGTCCCCATCATCATCACCGTCTGATCATATATTATGAAACGCGCAGCTTGCGACTACTATCTAGCGCGCAAACGTCGTTGTCACGCTTCGTCGCTCTGTTCTGCTCCCGAGACCGGGTACAGCCGCGAACGCCGCCAGCCTGCATCAACGTCTGCCCCGCCGTCACCATCGTGCACCTTCGATGAGCATCCGCACAACACCCTTCCGCAAGCACAGGAACAGTGGGCAGAGCGCGCGCGCTCCATCTCTGCCTGGGTCAACAGCGTTTCCGGGAGCGGTCCCCAAAGCGATTCCTGCGAAGTGCCCTTCTTTGACCTTGCCCACCAGCCGGGCACCATGTCACAGAGCTTTAGGCTGCGAGAGAAGAGGACACAGCAGAGGCGCATGCGCTCCTGTAGCCCGACGAAGAAGAGCTCACAATATCGCAACACGGTGCTGAAACCCGCCAATATCCTTGTCGATGTCGTCCACCGTCTCCCACGCGACGTCGAAGCACTTCTCCCCCACGATTTACGCGACATCCTAGATCCTCCTCCTGCCGCCCGCCCCCCCGCACAAAACGAGACGACTACCGCTACACACACAGCGAATATCGAGCAAAGCGACGCCGAGACAAGGGCGTTGGCCGACAGGATCAGCCAGCTCGCGGCTATGTATAGAGATGAGTGCCGCGAGCTGGCGGGGAAACCTGGCTCTGAGCCTGAATACCGGACACATCTCTACGGCGATGTGGTTGAGAAGCTCGCCAGAAACCCGCCCTGGCGTCGTGCGTTGAGTGCCAACTGCAGCGACAAGCTTTGGTCCGCCTCGCTCAAACCATCGATTCCAAATCCCGTCCTGTCCCTGCCCGCTACTTGGCCATCTCTGCTGCCAAATCCTGTCGCCAAGCTCCAAGACGCGTTGTTGGAGTCGACGCAGACCTCACTCGATTCCGACGTCATACGCGCGCGGCCAGACGGCAATCCCTTCAACTTCGTCGTCCCGCCCTCGTCCACCGAGCCGAGCGAGTCCTCAACCTCCAGCGAGCTGGATGGCACGCTTACAACGCCAAAGCCGGACATGACTGTTGGTATATCTCGGGAGGCCTTCGGTCGCAGCCATGCGGGACTGCTCGATTACTGGCAGGCTAACGGGATCGTTCTCAGCGACCCACACGCCACACAAGGTGATATGCGCTTTCCCTTCCTTATCATAGAGGCCAAAGGCTTAACGACGAGCGGCAACCTGATTGGGGCGCAGAACCAGGCAGCCGGCGGAGGGGCGTGTGCAATAAGCCTGCTAGAGTCGCTGGCAGCACAGGATTCTGGAACTGGCGCACCGCGCATCGTCTTCAGCATCACGACCGAGGGCGCCATGCACGAACTCTGGGTCCACTATCGAATGGTGGACGAGGACGATATCCAAAAACATCACATGACGTGCTTGGGTGCTTGGAGAACAACGCTCGATCGTCATGTAAACGAGTTCGTGGCGGCGTTAGCGAGCATCCTCTGCTGGGGAGCGGACGTATTCTACCCGCAGATCAAGCGAGTGTTGGATAGAGTCTTGGACGCAGTTCAACAAGTGTAAATATTGTTATTACTTGCTTCGTTGGGGTAGCACGCGGTGAGCAAAAAAACGCCGACTCCCAAATGCCTTGGCGCACCCCACACTACTAAAAATTAATGAGATCTAGGTGTTTGCAGTTACAATACAAGCTAGAATAATAAGATTTTTAATAAGGCTACTTGGGTAGGTGTAATAGCTATATACAAACAATTTTGTAGTGTTACAGTTAATAACTAGTTATCCTTCTATGTTACGGGTAATGACCCTACACAAGACCTAGAGCCAATAGAACTATCGGAGGACTGGCGCGACTACGAGGACCCCTTGGACTATGGATGGGATGACACAGCGGATCACAACATGGACACGTGACAGGGTCAACTTAGCACTTCGTGATGCTTGGCGAGGACGAAGCGCGAAGTCAACTTAGCACTTCGTGATGCTTGGCGAGGACGAAGCGCGAAGTCAACTTAGCACTTCGTGATGCTTGGCAAGGACGAAGTGCGAAGTACCACGCGATGGATGTAGTATATAGTTGGGAGGCTTCACGACCTTTGAAGCCCTACAGTCAAGCAGCTCAATACAATCACACAGTCTTATCCAGACCAACTGATTCACTTGCACACCTGTGACCCCATTGAACCTCAAGTCCCTCAGTGACGCTTGCCTGTCACCCTAACCCCAGTCACCGACTTGCTGTTGCATCCCGACCTCAAGGCTCTTTGTCCACAGTCAGCAATCCGCCTTACATTCTATCTATTTCAATGCAATCTTTTAGCCTTTAAGGTATGCTATTAACCCTCTTATTAATAAACATTTAAGTAACCTTCTCCTATCCTCTATAAGCTAGCTTACAGGACTTACTCTTATCCTAATATAGGAACTTTTTAAGGTATTGTTTTATAACCTACTAGTAGTATTTAATAGGAGTAAAGTCTAGTAAATTAAGGTAGTTAAAGTAGTAGTTTAACCTATTCTTTCTCTTCTATATAGCTACAATATTCCCTTTACTACTACCTCTATACCTACTATTATTATCCCTCCTAAAGATAAAAGGAAGACTTATATTAGATTATATAACTAATCTTATAGTAGCTAAGTAAGCTAATTAATAGATTATAGGTTAACCTAGATTCTATTAATAGCTAACTAACTATAACTATCTTATATATAAGCTTAATTACAAGCTAGCCTATAAGCTAACTTATAGGCTTATATTAATAAGTTAATATTAATAAGGTAATATTAGTAGTAATTAAAATATTAATATAAAGGAAGTAGCTAGAAGGTAATAGTACTTACTATAGGCTATAAGAGATAGTAAAGAGATAATATATATTTAAGTAAAGGTTTTAATTAAAAAGGTAAATAATACTTACTAGACTCTTTTTATAAATAGGAGGCCTTTTATATACTAGTATAGCGTATTAGCTCTACCTTAGTCTAGTACTATAGATATTAGTATAGTTAAGGCCCTAGAGGTCCTAGAGTACTAAAGATCTTAAAAACCCTATAATTCTAGGTATCTCTACTAAGACCCTTATTATAGAGCTTCCCTCTCTAGCTAGGGTCTTTACTAGCTCTTTAAGTTATAACCTTAATAAAAACCCTAAAACCTTTATAAAAAAAGAAGGAAAAGAGTATTTATATTCTTCTTATAATATTTATATATATTAGGCATATTTTATTATTATTTTACTTATATATATTTCTTCTATTTACTTAATAATAAGTAAAAGATTATACTCTACTAATAATAGTAATAATATTATAATAATAGGTAGGAGCTATATCTTCTAGTAACTAGTATAGTTTATATAGTAATAATAAAAATTTTATAATTATTCTACTTTATCTCTTTAATATTATTATATAGCTAAAATATATATATAACTTATAATTAGTACTTATAATAGAATTATAATAAATTATTATTATAGTCTACTATCTATACCTTAAGTTTATTAAAAAGAGTAATATATATAGTACTATACCTTTTAAGTAAAGTAATCTTACTAGGTATACTAATAGTATTACTCTATACAAGATATATATATACTATGTTTAAAATATTACTAGTTAAAAAGTTATCTATAATAAGCTAGATAATTATTATTATAAGTACTATACTAATAATAATTATAGTAGTTACTTTATAGTAAGTTCTTTTTAGTATACTCTAGAAGCTACTTTATAACTAATATAAATAGGTTTCTATTAAGTTTAATAGGTATATAAACTATATATACTAGCTATATACTATTTATAATACTACTATTACTAATACTACTAATACTAAGATAGATAATATAGTCTACTCTACTAGTATTAAGCTTACTTATACCTAGTATACTTTTAATTTAGAGCTATTATCTTACTACTACCTTACTACTTATAGTAGTACTCCTATAGGAGTAGCTACCTAAACCCCTACTACTACGCCTTAATTTTTAGGGCTAATTTTAGCTAAGTATAGGAGCTTAGTAACTAAGTAGAGGAATATAGTAGCTAGGTAGAAGGACTTAGTAGCTACTATCTATAAGCTTACTTTAGTTATAAGTTACTTAGTAAGTTTATATATATTACTTATATATAATATATACTAATATCTTCTTAGGTTATTCTTTTTACTACTAATAATAATAAGGATAATAATAATAAGAATAAAGATAAAGATAAAGATAAGAATAGTACTAACTTTATAAGTAGAGAGGATAGTATAAGTAGAGTACCTAAAGATAATAAAGAAGGTAATAGGCTTAGTAGTAAAGATAAAGAGATAAAAGATAAGTAAAAGGTTTTTTTATTTTATAGAATAGTTATTTTTTATATATATAAATACCTAGCTATAGAGCTATTAAGCTTAAATAAATAAATTACTCTTTAATTATATTTTAAGTATATAAATTAAGTTTTTTATTTCTACTTTAAATATAGAGTACTTTAAGCTAATTTAAACTTATTAATTAGTTTATCTATATTTTTAAAATCTATAGTAGGGGTTTATATATTTTAGGATTTATTATATTTTTTTTATCTTAGAAGGTATTTTATTTACCCTTTTCTCTAATATTTTTTAAGAATTTTCTTAACTTCTTATATTTTTTCTCCTTCTTCTATTACCTTAAGTAGATAGGTATTATCTTCTATACCTATCTAGAATTTCTATCTCTTAAAGAAGAAAATATAGAATACGTTATAAATATAATAATAAAGTAGTAGAATTAAATAGTATACTTATATTCTAACTACGTCTTATACTTAGAAAAAGCTAATAAATTTATTAGATAACTTTTTATATAGCTAGTAAGTAAGTTTTAAGTTCTTTATACTTAGTAAAACTAAATCTCTTTTCTTAAATATTTCTAGTTTATATTTATTATTATAGTATTATACTTAATATACTTATACTTTTTATAAAAACTCTATAAATATTATTTTTATATTATATATATACTTTACTCTCTAGATTATATCTAGTACCTCTTCTTTTAGGTATTTACCTAATATAGTATAAAAAGAGGTAGTTTTTATTACTTTATAAACTAAGTTATTATACGTAAATTATATAGTCTTTAATAAAGTTACCTAGTTATTTTAATTTATTAATATAAAGATTCTTAGATATTACTTTAGTATCTAATTCTAGTATTTAGTTTACCTATTAGTTTATAGGTAAAAAGCTATACTTAGCTTATACTTTACTTATAATTAGTAGTATATCTCTATCTAAAATTCTAAGGTAAAGATTAAGCCTCTATCTAATATAATACCTTTCTATATTCTATAATTTAAGATAATATTATTAAAGTATACTTCTATAAACTATTATACGTCCTACTTCTTATATACTAGGATATAGATAGCTATCTTTAATAAGTAGTTTACTATTACTAGTATTATATTATAGATACTTCTTAAGTAATTCTTTAAAGGTAGAAGGCCTATAATAAAGTCTAGAGAGACTTCTTTAAAGATATTACTTAGGATTAGTAAAGGAGTTAACTCCTTATATTATTTATATCTTAGTACTTTACTTTTTTAGTATATTATATAAGTTCTTATATATTTCTAAACGTCTTAATCTATTAATAGCTAATAATAGTACTTAGTAATTAACTTAAGTATTTTATATATACTAAAATAGCCTACTATATATAAGTTATAATTCTAAAGTAAAATCTCTTACTTAATAGTAAGTTTTTCTAGAATATATAATCTACTTTTATATTTTAAAACTTTTTTATTATTTAAGTACTAAACTTATACTCTACTATAGTATTAAGTACTTTCTACTTTTATTAAACTTTTTACTTATACTTATATAAAGGTATTCTTTTACTATAGTTTATATAAAGTTTTTAGAAAAGCTTTAGACTCTACTAATATAAGTTTACTACTAACTAACTCTTTAGCTATTAAGTATAGTATATATAGTATATATTCTATAGTACTAGTAGTAGAAATTCTTTTAGTACTATAGTCTCTAGTATTATATATCTTATATATACTTTCTAAGCTTAGCTTAGTTATAAATCCTTTTACTCTACTTATTATCTTAACTCTAGCTATTATACTTACTAGTTATAATTTTTCCTAAAAAGTAAGTAATAGGTAAACTAATAATAGATTCTCTTATTTATAGTTATATCTCCTTAAAAAACTATCTATAGGATTTATCCTACTAGCCTAGTACTTTACTTTAAAATTAAAAGATTTTAAGTATATTACCTAGTATACTTAATATAGGTTTAATTTCTATACTATATATATTAAGTATAGATTATTATAATCTATTAGTACTTAAATAGTATACTATATACCTTTAAAGTAGTATCTCTATTACTTAAAGCTATAAATAATAGCTAGAAGTTTAGTATTATATATTTTATAGTTAAGTTCTACTTCTTATAGTTTCTTTAATATAAAGGTAACTAGATACTACTTTCTATTAGGATAAAGCTAAGATAAGATCTTAGATATTATAAAAGTAAATATATCTATCTCTATATAAATAGGTAGTACTAGGTTATAGTAGTATAAGATAGGTATACTTATAAAGTACTTTTTAAGTATTTTAAAAGCTTTTTTTACTAAATTAAGTTAGTAAAACTCTTACTTCCCTTTTAATAAGTTTATAAAGAAAGCTATTTTCTAGGTATATTTTTTTATAAACTTTTAATAGAAGTTTATAAAGCCTAAGAATAATTATAACTTTTTAATATTAGTAGGCTCTAGCTATTATATAATAGTTTCTATATACTTAGGTTTAATATATATACTATCTCTAGTAATAATAAAGCCTAAAAAGTAGACTTTATTAGATATAAAAGTATACTTCTTTAAGTTTATAAAAAGTTCTACTTTTTTTAATACTGTAAGTATAGTATAGACTATATACTAGTAAATCTTAATATCTTTACTATATATATATATAAGTATATTATTAAGGTATACTATATAGATATAATCTAGGAGTCTACTAAGTACCTTATTAATATATACCTAAAAGCTTATAAGAGTATTTATTAATTTAAAAAGTATTACTAAGTACTTAAAATATTTATATTAAGTATAAAAAGCTATTTTCTACTTATATTCTATCTAGATTTTAATCTTATAATAGGTATCTTTAAGATCTAAGGATATATAGTAGTATATACCTAATAAGTAGTTTAATATCTCTCTAATTAGTAAGAGTAAGTACTAATCCTTTATTATAATTTGTTGCGTACAAATACTATTTAAGTAAGTAGAACTTTAAGGGTTTAGACTCTACCTTTTACTCTACAATAGTTATAAGCCTAGTTTAACGCTTATTATATATAAGTATTAATTAGATAGTTAAGTACAAGAGAGAGTAACTATAAGTAAGCTACGCTACTACGTGCGTAGTTTAGTAAGAGTCTTAAGATAGCACTAGATAAGCCTATACGTACGTAATGCGCGTAAGGACTTAGTAATACCTAAGTAGTAGTATATAGTAGAAGAATAGAGCTAGTAAGCTATATAAGGAGTACTAAAAAGGGGCTATTAAATAATATACCTTACCTAGTATCTAGGGGGTGTATCGCGTACAAATACCGTTTAAGTAAGTAGAACTTTAAGGGTTTAGACTCTACCTTTTACTCTACAATATAATTATATTTAATTTATAATAATCTATATAAAGGTATAACTTTCTATTTTTTTTTAAAATAAAAAAGATAAGTACTCTAGCTAAACTATTACTATAACGTATCTAGCCTTTATAAAGAGTATCTTCTAAGTAGGTATAGAGTACTTTAAGCTCTTATATAGAGAGGTTATAAAGTAACTTATAAGGAAGCTTCTTACTTTCTATTAATAAGATTATATAATTTAAGTTTTTTAGGTAGAGTAAAGCTTATATAGTATTATTATTAAATATATTATTATATTTAGATAAAGTATTAGGAATATAATATTTCTATACTAGTACTATAGTATAAATATATACTATATAGTCTAAGTTAATTATATTAGTTACTAGTACTCTTAATAAGTATAAATCTACTATAGTTTTTTCTAAGTTTTTTATAAAATCCTTAACTATATATAGTTATATCTAAGTATATCTTTAGTACTAAGTTTATAATCTATAATTAAGTTATATTCTCTTTTCTTTAAGAAATAGGTTTCTAAGTAAGAGGGCTACTTTTTCTTTATTTACTCTATAGGCTATAACCTTAAACCTATAGGTTATATTATTATTATCTATAAAATATACTTAAAGCTTATAAGTAGTATAAGTACTTTACCTCTATACTTCTATCTAGCCTAGCCTAGAGAGCTTAGTATTTTAAATTAGCTCTAGTCTTATCTTTACTACTATCTATTAGCTAATAAAACTAACGTCTACTTAGAAGTTAAAGATAACCTAGAGCTTAGTTTCTTATTTAGAACCTAAAGTAGTACTATATATATATAATATCTCTAGTAAGATATTAATTACGTAGTACTTTACTATCCTAGAGCTAATAATAAGGCTAGGCCTTTTTCTACTTAGTTTATATAGACTAGAATATAGTTAGAGTTACTACTAGTATACTTATTAGTATAATACCCCTTTTTATAGTATTTATAGTATTTAATAGTAAACTTATCTACTATTTTATTTTAAAAGTTTTTTAATTCCTCTTTAAATTAAGTCTTTTTTAGGTTTAAGTTTACCTTACTTATACTATTTATATACTACTTATAGGTATTAGTTCTACCTTTTAGGTTTTACTTAAAAGTTAAGCTTAAAGTAATAAAGTCTTCTTTTATTACTAGAACCTAATAGTAATTAGTAATAGCTTTTTATAACTTAGGTTATAGTTTTAAAAATAAGTACTAGACTCTCTATTCTTTTATATATTTAGAAAGCTAGTCTTCTAAAATATTTAAATATCTAGTAAAAAACTTTATACTTTATTTTTTATATTAAAAGGCTATAAAGTATATAGTTACTACTTTTAAGCTATAATTAATAAAGTCTATAAGAAAGTCTAAAAAGTAGTTTTTAAAGTACTTCTATATAAGAGTTTTATCTATATCTTAGTTATACTTATAGTATATATACTATAGCTTATATAGGTTTTCTATAAGGTATTATATAGCTTAAAGAACTTTATCTTTTTTTTTCTTAAAGTTTTAAAGTACTATAGAATACTATCTTATATAAGTAGTAGAATTCCTAGTATTTTTTTAAAAACTTACCTTTATATTTTATAAAGCCTTTAAAGTAGAGTATATACTTTATATATATATTTTTAACTAAAGAGCTTATATTTTACTTATATAAAGCTATAATAGTAATATTAAAGTTACTCTTAGGAGGTAAAGTAGTAGCCTATTCTTTTTTTAGATATATAATCTCTTCTTCTAATACTTAAAGTATATATAGCTAGGCTAGTTTATTATATCTAATAGTTACTTCTTATATATAGTTTTTAATTATTATAGCTATACTTAAAGTATATTTTAGTTATATACTACTTAAGCTCTATATAAAGTTTTACTTAGTAGTTTTCTAGGTATTATTATCTATAGTTATAGTATACTATAATATATATATATTTATTATCTCTAAACTATTAATAGTAAAGTATTATTATATAAAAGAAGTAGCTAGAAAGTAATAGTATTTACTATAGGCTATAAGAGATAGTAAAAAGATAATATATATTTAAGTAAAAGTCTTAATTAAAAAGGTAAATAATACTTACTAGACTTTTCTTATAAGTAGGAGGCCTTTTATATACTAGTATAGTATATTAGCTTTACTTTAGTCTAGTACTATAGATATTAGTATAGTTAAGGCCTTAGAAGTCTTAGAGTACTAAAGATCTTAAGAACTCTATAATTCTAAGTATTTCTACTAAGACCCTTGTTATAGATTAGCTAAGGCGTTTATAGTAGGCTTCTATATATAATATACTATTATTAGTAGGGTATAATCTTTTACTTATTATTAAGTAAATAGAGAAAATATATATAAGTAAAATAATAATAAAATACGCTTAATATATATAAATATTATAAAAAGAATATAAATACTTTTTTCTTTTTTTTTTATAAAAGTTTTAAAGTTTTTATTAAGGTTATAACTTAAAGAGCTAGTAAAGACCCTAGCTAGAAGGAAAGGCTTTATAATAAAGGTTTTAGTAGAAATACTTAGAATTATAAGAATTTTAAAATTTTTAGTACTTTAGGACTCCTAAGGCTTTAACTATACTAATATCTATAGTACTAGACTTATAAGGTAGATTACTAACTATAGATAAAAGGCCTTAAGGTTAGAATATAATAGTAAGTTAGTAACTATAGGTTAGGGTAATAGGTAAGCGTTACTTAAAAGACTTAAGGGTTAGTAGGGTTAGGTATACAAGTAAGATAGAGGTCTAAGTAAGACTAGTATTATACTTAACTATAAGGCTTTAGAGGTTATAAAGCCTTCTATCTATATACTATAGCTATCTTCTAACTTAGTACTTTATACCTTACTAAGTACTTATTAGTAACTTAGTACTTTATACTTTACTAAGTACTTATTAGTAACTTAGTACTTTATACTTTACTAAGTACTTATTAGTAACTATTGCGTACAAATACTATTTAAGTAAGTAGAACTTTAAGGGTTTAGACTCTACCTTTTACTCTATAATAGTTATAAGCCTAGTTTAACGCTTATTACGTATAAGTATTAATTAGATAGTTAAGTACAAGAGAGAGTAACTATAAGTAAGCTACGCTACTACGTACGTAGTTTAGTAAGAGTCTTAAGATAGTACTAGATAAGCCTATACGTACGTAATACGCGTAAGGACTTAGTAATACCTAAGTAGTAGTATATAGTAGAAGAATAGAGCTAGTAAGCTATATAAGGAGTACTAAAAAGGGGCTATTAAATAATATACCTTGCCTAGCATCTAGGGGGTATATTGCGTACAAATACTATTTAAGTAAGTAGAACTTTAAGGGTTTAGACTCTACCTTTTACTCTATAATAGTTATAAGCCTAGTTTA
>JALNQA010000270.1:0-11975 GCA_028456235.1 Ophiosphaerella narmari | reverse complement strand
CTTTAGCCTAAGCTAACTACGTATACCTAGGTAAGGGTATACTTAACTAGGTAAAATACCTAGGTAGTAGCGCTAGGGGAAAACCCTTAAATCTACGTAAATTGCTAGTACCTAATTTATAAATATTAGGTAGTAGGCGCCCTATTCTTAATAAACCTTTACTAGCTAGTACTAAAGATCTTTATTTCTATAACTTAGCTAGCCTTACTATAATTTAAGTACTACCTAGCTCCTTTTACTATAAAAGCTAGCCTTTCTAGACTACTTTACTTTTAATTAATAGCTACTATAGCCTTTTTCTTACTTATACTTAAGGTACTTATAAAATAAAGATACCCTATTATAGTAGACTTAAGAGCTAAGGCTAAAGAGTATAGAAGATACCCTAGTACTACTATCCTATAGAAAATCTATAAGACGCGTACTAGGACTAGGTCCCTAGAAAAGTAGATATAGGAATTACTAGTACTACTAGTACTAGTTACTAAGAAAACCTAGAGTAACTTTTAATAATACAAGAATCTTTTATTAAAGGATAAAAGAGATAAGGTTATTAACCTAAACTTATTTACTTACCTAGGACTAGCTAGCTCTAGATTAATTTTTTAAGCTAATACTAGGCCCTAAGTATACTAAGTATTTCTACCTAACGTAATTCTTTAGCCTTATATACTAGGCGCGTACCTAGCTAATAGCTCTATAATAGACCTAAATATCTCTATCTAGACTATAATAAAAGAATTTAACCTAGGGCTAGACTCTACCCTTATAGCCTAAGATAGCCTACTAGAATATAAGTTAGTTACTAAGGTTCCTTTTAATAACTAGACTACTTCCCTAAATAACTTAATAGATAAGGCCTAATAAGATATTAGCTAAAGTATATTACTCTAATCTAACCCTATACTAGAAGATATATAGGGACTAGGTAATAGTATACTAATAAATACTATAATAGACTATAACTTACTATAAGGAATAGTATTTATATCTTAGAATAAGCTTAGAAAGTCTCTTACCTATTTTAGCTAGCTCTAACCCTAGTTCTAGGCCCTTCTACCTACTATATATAGTAGTATTAAAGATAATAAACCTAGTAATTACCTACCTCTTAGAGATATTACCCTTACTAGACTAGTATTATACCTAGTTATTACAAGTATATAGACTCTTAAAGTAACTAATTTAGTAAATACTTAGAATTAGAAATATATAACCTACTTTAGTAGACTAAATAAATAACTCTCTATATAAGATAACTAACTTACCTAATAAGCTTAAGAGTATACTTAACTCTATAAGCACTTAGAATAATCTCTATAAGACTATAACTCTATTATAGAATAATATAATACTTTAGGCTATAAAGCTATCTAGTATAAAGCCTTATATAAAGAAGCTATAACTAAATATAATAAGCTATATAAAGAGGAAATCTTCTATAAGGCCTTACTTATAGCCCTACCTACTAAATAAGCTATACTAGAAACCTTTAACCTAGATACCTTAGCCCCTAGTAAGCTAGAGCCTACTAATACAAGAATCTTAATACAAGGCTATTAACCTAGTAACCTTAAAGAGGAATTTAAGCCTTAAGTAATAATAGTAGGCTAGTATATCTTTAATAGGGAGGAAATTACCTTAACTTTATTTTTAACTAGTATATAGGAACTAGCCTTTAACTTTTACTAGTATAAAGAATAAGAGGATTACTTAGTAAAGCTACTATAATTCTTAGGCTTAGGAAGTAGTATAAATATTATATCCTTTATCTAGTCTATATATAACTACTTTATAGTAAATAGAAAAAAGTATATTAGTACTTAAACCTAGGCTAATATTATTATAAGATACTATACTAAATTAGTATAGTTATACCTTACTATACCTAATAGGGTTATATACCTATATTAAGAGGAATTTACTTATTTCTTTACTTTCTTTTACTACTTTAGGAATATAGATTCTATAGGAACTAGGGAAGCCTATTATAAAACCCTAGAGATAGCTAAGTTTAGGCTAAACTACTTAACCTATAAAACTACTTAGTCTATATAGGCTAAATTCCTATCTAAATTTAATAATATATACCTTAAATAAAGATAGAACCTATAGCTATATAATATCTACCTCTAGAAGAAGCTTTAGCCCTAGCTTAAAGACGCTATTAGTACTACCCCTAGTATTTATAATAGTAATACTAACTTCTATAAAATACTCTCTATACTAGAAAATAAAGTAAATAATTATAACTTAGATATAGATAGCTAGTAGTCCTAGCTCTATACTATATAGCCTATATAGAATAAGTTCTATCTCTAATCTTATAACTTTAAGGATAAAGTAGCTAGACTAATAAGAGATATATATTAACTATACCTACAACTAGAAGGAGTATTCTAAGGAATATACCTACCTAGTAAAAAGGTTACCCTAAAGACCTAGTCTAATAGGCCTAATAAAATCTACTACTTTAGCTATAGTAAACTAGGTACTAGAAAATAGGACTACCTTAACTATAAATAAAAGATAATAGATCCTAAAGTACTAAAAAAGACTAATAATTACTATATATATACTAATAATAATTCTAACCTAGAATTAGATATAGAAACTAAGGAATAATTTTTTAAATACAACTCCTAATTAGACTAGGAACTAGAACTAGAACTAGAATTAGACTAGGACCTAGAAAACAACCTACCCTAGGCCTAAAGCTATAGCCTAGAGATTAATAGAATTAGAAGAGTATAAAATACTACTAAAGCTTAGTACTTAAGATAATAATATACTATACCTTAGCCTATAGAGTATAGATAGTCTAGTATAAGAAACTACTAGCTAACCTATAGAGAATATTATTAAGCTAATTCTCTTTTACTAACTTTATAAGTAAAGACCTTATAGTACCTTATATAGCTAGAACCTTAGCTAATAATAGAGTAGATATAAACTTTATCTTATAAAAGTTTACCTAGAAGTTTATAAAACTATAAATTATCTAGTTAACTAAACCTATTATCTATAAAGGATATAATAGTTTTCTATCTAAGTCTATTACTTACTAAGTTAAGTTCTTTCTATAAATTAATATATATATAGAGTAAACGTTAGCCTATATTATTAAAAATATAGGCTAGTTTAATCTTATTTTAGGATTTATATAGTATAGAGTCTATACTATAAAACCTAACTACTATAATAGAATACTATCCTTTCTAGATATTTACTATTAGTAGTATTATTAAATAACTAAAGAAACCCCCTTAGTAGTATACTATAGTACGCCTAGATATTACTCTACTTTAGCTCCTAAGAAGCTAGTATAAAGACTATTATCTACTCCTATAAGGCCCCTTAAATAGTACCTTAATAGGTATAAACTAGACTTACTAGTTAATATTTAGACTATTAGCTACTACGTAATATAAGCCCTTACTAGGAAGAATAGGAATATACTTATAGTACTAACTTTAGATAGATTCTTACTCCTAGTCTATAGCTATAAAATAGCTAAGGAGTTAGATTATATATAATTTTATAAGCTACTACCTATAATAGAACTCTAAGATATCCTATCTCCTAAGTTACTTTAACTATACTAAGACCTTATACCTTATTTTAATAAGAAAGTAGTAGAAAACCTTCTTCTTTATAGACTACACGACTTAGAAATTACTCTTAAGCTAGGCGTAAAGATCCTAGATACTAAACCCTACTCTTTTATAGGAAAATAAGATAAAGTAATCTAAAAATACGTCTAAGAAATAGAGAAAATAGGATTTATTAGTAAATATAGCTCTCTAGCCTAGAATAATCTACTAATTATTACTAAACTAGATAGGGGCCTCTAAGTCTATATAGACTACTAGGAATTAAACAAGGTAATAATTAAAGATTAGTACTCTATTCTATTCTTTAGAGAAACGCTAGCTTACCTTAATAAAGTAAAAATCTTCTTAAAATTTAATATAATATACGCCTTTTACTACCTACGTATTATACTAAATTTAGAATAGCTTACTATATTTATTATATACTTTAGTACCTATATATATAAAGTAGTACCCTTTAGCCTTACTAACGTGCTAGCTACCTTCTAACGCGTAATTAACTTAGCTCTATAAGAATTTCTAGATAAATTCTATACTATATATATAGATAATATTTTAGTCTACTTAGATAATAAGGTAGAATATATTTAGTATGTTTATAAAGTACTTATATAACTAAAAGGATATAGCTTCTTTATAGACTCTAAGAAATCTAGCTTCTATACTATATTAGTTAAATTTCTAGGTATAATTATATTAGATAAAGGAATAGTAATAGACCCTACTAAAGTCTAGGTAGTTTAAGAATAAAAGATACTAAAAACCCTTAAAGAAGTTTTAGCTTTTCTAGGCTATACTAGATTCCTCTAGCACTTTATTAAGAATTACTTAAGCTTTATTATAAGGTAGATTACTAACTATAGATAAAGAGCCTTGAGGTTAGGATGTAATAGTAAGTTAGTAACTAGGGTTTAGGTAATAGGCAAGCGTTACTAAGAGACTTAAGGTTTAATAGGGTTATAGGTATACAAGTAAATTAGTAGGTCTAGATAAGACTATATAATTATATTAAGCTACTTAACTATAAGGCTTTAAGGTTGTAAAGCCTCCTATCTATATACTAAGGTTACTTACTAACTTAGTACTTCGTGCTCTACTAAGTACTTGTTAGTTACTTAGTACTTTGTACTTTACTAAGTACTTATTAGTTACTTAGTACTTTGTACTTTACTAAGTACTTGTTAGTTACGTATCTATGTTGTAATCTACTACATTATCCTATCTAGGGTCTAAGTAGTCCTTATAGTCGCGCTAGTCCTCTAATAGTTCTATTAGCTCTAAGTCTTGTATAGGGTTATTACCTATAATACTATCTCTCTCTCCTACTAGAGGTACGTTGTTCTATTCTAGATCTAGGTTATTAGCGTTTTAGATCTAGATAGTTTCTCTTAGATCTTATTTTCTAATACCCTCTAAATCTACGCTCTAGAAGCGTACTCTTATTGCCTATGTTTATTGCAATAGTATTAAAGTAATACCTTGTCCTTATTATACTAGGAAAGGATTACATTATATAGTATCTAAGAAAGATAGTAAGGTATATAAGGCGTGTATTAATATAAACGTTTAGTATTATTGTTCTTATCCTAGGGTTTCTATAGCTAAGTATACGTGTTCTATTATAATAGAGGTGTCCTAACTAAGATCTCTTAGGGAGAGCTGTTAACTAGGCTCGAGATAAATTATCTACTTAGATCTAGGCTACTAAGTAGGCTTAGTAGGAGCTACTTAATAAGGTAGTAAAGAATTAAACTCTCCTAAATCGTCTTTATAAGCTAGAGAAGTATAATAATAAATAGTCCTCTACTTAGTCTTGCGTAGTTAAGGCTAAGCTTAATACTATTAAGGTAGAAGAAGGTTACTCTCCTCTAGGCGACGCTATCTCTCTAGGCGCTACTCTATCTATCTCTAGTAGCGTTCGTCCTCTAAGGGACTTTAATAGGTTTCTTAGGTTACTATAAGATAGGCTAGAGGGTTTTAACTTTAGAACTCCTCTAGTAACTTAGGGTAATTAAGGTTATCTTCTAGTTACTAGGTATTTTCCTATAGCTTGCCTTTATCGTCCGTTCCTTACTAGCTAACTAGGTAGTAGTTTTTCCTATTGCGCTAGCGCTGCGCTAGGATTTCTTCTACTTCCTATTCCTTATCGTCCTATCTATAGGTAGCTACGTTGTAGGCTACTAGTTATATATTTAGTAGTACCCTTTCTAGGTATAAAACGTAAAAGGTTAGGTAGACTTTTATAGTTAGGAGTAGTTTAAGGTAGTAGTTATTTTCTCTAACTTGTTTATCTACCTCGTAAGGACTAATCTTAACGTAGTCTAGTTTATTACTTAGTCTAGTACTCTTAATATTTTTTTGTTACAGCTAGACCTTATCTCCCCTCTTAAATTATAGTCTCTAGATTCTTTTCTTATTATAATTCTATTCTATAGTAGTATTTACTAGTTTAGTATCTATTTTAAGTTACTTATAGATCTCTTAGATCCTTACTATACTTTATTATATACTTAGGCTATATATTTCTATATTAATTAAGTTATTTACTATTGTAGGGTTATATCTATAATTTGCGTAATATAGTATTATTCCTATTACGCTGTAATATACTATATTATATGCAAACTAGGCTAGTAGTAGTAGTATTACCTAATTATCCTATTTGTAGTTAAGGTAGTGCCTTAAGTATTATTCTATTGTCTAGTTAAGTTATTCTATAGCTCTATCTATCTAGGAATAGAAGCTTATTAATATTCCTAACTTAATTCCTAATTTTACTATAAAAACCTACTAGTACTTTAATATAAACTTTAGATCCCTATCTAATATAATCTTATCTAGTACTCTATATTCTACTAGAATTGTTTGTAGCATTGTATAGGTAAACTAAGGTACCTTTATCTTTTCTAGGTATAGGATAAAGTATCTATATCTTGTTAATTTATCTACTATTGTAAGTATAGAATTGTACTAGGTTCTAGTAACTAGGTCCTTTAACTTTAGTAGTTTTATAATAAAGTCTAGGGAGATCGTTCCCTATAGTTATTCTACTAGTTCTATTATTTATAATAGTCTATAAGGTATATATTAGTCTACCTTATTTCTATAATATTCTAGGTATTCTACTAGTACTATTATTACTAATACCCTTGCTTTTAGGATATAGTATTCCTAGACTAGTTGTCTTAATATCTTCTTAATTCCCTAGTAGCTATACGCTAGTAGCTTATAGAATTATTAGATAAATTCCTTCTATATACTTTTTAGGATATATATTTAGTTATATACTTGCGTTAACCTATTAGTAGTTTATTAATCTAGGAGCGTCTCTAATTTATCCTTTGCTTTGTTTATTTCTATTTAGATCTATTTAGTCTATTTATCCTAGGTTCTAACTAATTCTTGTATTACTATAATCTTAGGATAGTTAAACTATAGTAAGCTATTATCTATCTTATATAGTAAGGCTCCTTCTATTAGCGTATAGCCTATGTTTAGTTTATATCTTTAACTAAGTATATTAGCTCTTAGGTTTTCTTTTCCTTTATAGTATTAGATCTTAAAATCGTACTCTATAAGGATCTATAACTATTAGCGCTATTATAGGGTTAGTTTCTTATTAAGCATAAATCCTATAAGGTTCTTGTAGTTAGTATAGACTACTATAGGGTATTTAGCCCCTTAAAGGTATACTCTCTACTCCTTAAAATATACTACGATTACAAGTAGTTCCTTGTCGTAGATATTGTAATTCTATTCTATAGGTGTTATTATCTATACGTAATAGTATACTAGGTAGAGGTATCTATTATTATCTTCCTAAAGTAATACTCTAGATATTATACTATTTAAGGCGTCTATTTCTATTCTAGGTTGTTTTTTAGGTATATAGATCTATAGTACTAGTTCTTTTATAAATTCTACCTTTATTTTTTAGAAAGCCTCTCTTTCCTAGTTTATCTATATAAATAGGACGTCTTTTTTTATTAGCCTATATAGGGGGCCTATAATATCTATCTAGTTTAGAATAAGTTTTTAGTAGAAGTTGTAGAATCCTATAAAGGATTGTAGCTATACTAATATCTTAGGGTCCTTCTAGGTAAGTATTTCCTATATTTTTATAGGGTCTACTCCTAAATATCCTAGTATAATTACGTATCCTAGGTACGTAGTCTTCTACGTATAGAATTTATACTTCTTCTTATATAGTTGTAGTTTTACCTATATTAGCATTTCTAGGATAGTCTATACGTATTGCTTATATTCTTTTAACGTTTTTAAGTAGACTAGGATGTTATCTAGGTATACTATAGCAAACCTATCTAGGTATAGTCGTAATATATTATTAATTTAAGCCTAAAAGGTTCCTAGTACGTTAGTTAATCTAAAAGGTATTACTAAGTATTTATATAGTCTACGTCTTAACTAGACTACTATTTTCTATTCTTTACCCTTAGCTATCCTAATCTAATAGTAGGCGTTTTGTATATCTAGCTTCGTAAACTACTAGGTATTAACTAGCTTATCCTATAGTTCTAAGATTAAAGGTAATAGATATTAGTTTTTTATTATAATATCGTTTAATTATTAATAATTAATATATAATCGTTTTTCTATTATGCCTTTCTTTAGTATAAATATAAGTAGGTGTGCTACTAATAAGCTAGATAGTCGTATCTATCCCTTCTTAAGACTGTCCCTAATATATTCTTATAGTAGTTTATCCTCTTTAAGGGTTAGCTTATAGATAGGTCTATACTTAGGCGTTGTTCCTAGTTTTAATAGAATTGTTGCATCCTAAGGTTAGTATTCTAGTAGTTTCTTATCTAGTATAGAGAAGACTTCTCGTAAATTATCGTATTCGTCTAGTATAATTATCTTTTTATAGGGTAGTTCTTTTACTATATATAGGTATACTATATATTTATTAGTCTTTCTAGGTTTATAGAATATAACTATTCCTATTTTCTAGTTAATTTATAGGTTAGCTTATTTAAGCTATAGGGTTCCTAAGATAATATCTTGTCTTCTATCTATCTCTATAACATCGCATATAATAGGTCCTATCTAGCCTTCTAACTTAAGCTAGGCTATCTTTGTTTCTTCTATAACTAGGCTCTTAAAAGCCTTTCCTTTAATTATTATAACGTTGTAACTATATAGCTTTTACTTAGTTAGTATACGTCTAATATTTATATATTATTAAGACGTAAAGTTTCTTATTACTCTACTATCTATTATTACTATAACTAGTTAGTCTCCTAAGGATCTATATATAAAGATTCTAGAGTTGTAGTTTAATTGTCTAGTAGCCTATAGCTATAGGTTTCCTTATTCCTATTCTTCTATCTTTACTTATCGTATGTATTCTTTTATTTCTTTATATTCTAGGTATTCGTCGTTAGTATAGTAGATAACTAATCTACCTAGGTAGTATTCTATAGGCCGTATTAGTAGTAGTTCTATATAAATATATCCTAGTCTATTCTACTAGGGTGTTAGTTACTAGTCTCTAGTTAACTACTTGTCTATTTTATAGCGTTTGTATTCTTCTATAAGATAGTAGGTCTAATCTAACTATTAGTATTTAGTATATTTAGGGTTCCTTAGCTAGCTATTCCTAGATACCTATATAGGATCGATTTTCTAGTATTATATTAGGGTTAGTTCTTCTACTATTTTGTTGTAGCATCTTAATAGCTATATAACTTCCTTATTACCTATAACAAGCGTATCTAGGACTTTAAGGTTTCTAGACTTATCCTTAATAATAATATTAGGCGTTTCTAGGAAAGTATATTACTATTTAGGTATAACTTTACTAGACCTTATATCTATAGGTAAGTCCTTTAAGACTAATTCTTAGGTAGACTCCTCTTAAGTTACTACTAGTTATACCTTTTCTAGCTAGTATCCTATACTTACCTTTGCATTACTATACTCTTCGCAGTAGTTATTATAGTACTTAGTCTAGTATTTCTTTATATATTTACTTGTTCCTACTAGCTTTACTAGCTCTAGTAATTCCTTAATTTCTTTAGTAGCTACTACTTATTCCTTTCCTAATCCTCTATTGTTTAGGGCTTTAAAAGGGTAGTTTCTTACAAAATATCTAGGTTTCTTATAGTTAAAGTATACCTTTGCGTCCCTAAGCCTTTACTTATTAGGGTCTACTTATCTATTCTAATTAGTGCGCTCGTATATAGCGCCTAGTTGCATTAGTTCTAGTCTATATAGATCCTTCTTTAGTATATTTTAATAGTACGGTTAGTTTTAGTTATTTACTATACTAGGTAGTTTATTCCTATTAAATATGTATAGTTAGTTGTTGATTTTAACAGCGAGCTAGATTAATCCCTAAAGTATTTCTAGTATATCTATTAAGATAAGAGCCTATTAGAGTAATAGTTTAAGACCCTTATAATACTAGTCTCTTAAGGCTTTGTTACCTTAGTTTAACTTTACTATAAGTTACTTAAACTCTAAAGTATAATAGGCTATAGACCTAGTCTACTTTAGCCTTTAGAGTTTAGCCTTTACTACTCCTTTTGCATCTACGTCTCTAAACGTAAGGCTTAGTTATTACTTAAAGTAATTATAGCTACTAAAAAGTTATTACGTCTTAACGCTTTTCTAATTATTAGGGCCTAAGCTCTCTTCTAAATACGTTTTAAACTAGTCTATTACTTTTCCTATAAGATAGGCTATAATAAAGGATACCTTGTAGGTTTTACTCTAAATTTAGCTAGAGTTAAGTATTATATAAATTAATATATTAGCTAAGAATCCTTTAAGTTTAGTTCTCGTACTATTAAACTTCTCTAGTATACCTAGTTTAAGTAGTTTAGTTTTTATATTGTTAAGTTGTATAGTAAGCTTGTAGATCTATTGCGCTATATACTATAGGAGTTCTTAGTCTTCTTCTTAGGCTCTAAGGATTTTAGTAATCTAGACATCGTTTGTTGTAATCGTAGGTATGCTTAAAGATTATACCTAGGTCGTTATTGTTACTATTAACCTTAATAGTTAAAGTATAAGGTAGATTACTAACTATAGATAAAGAGCCTTAAGGTTAGGATATAATAGCAAGTTAGTAACTAGGGTTTAGGTAATAGGCAAGCGTTACTAAGGGACTTAAGGTTTAATAGGGTTATAGGTATACAAGTAAATTAGTAGGTCTAGATAAGACTATATAATTGTATTAAGCTACTTAACTATAAGGCTTTAAGGTCGTAAAGCCTCCTATCTATATACTAAGGTTACTTACTAACTTAGTACTTTATACTCTACTAAGTACTTGTTAGTTACTTAGTACTTTGTACTTTACTAAGTACTCGTTAGTTACTTAGTACTTCGTGCTTTACTAAGTACTCGTTAGTTACGTGTCTATATTGTAATCTACTATATTATCCTATCTAGGGTCTAAGTAGTCCTTGTAGTTGCGCTAGTCCTCTAATAGTTCTATTAGCTCTAAGTCTTGTATAGGGTTATTACCTATAACATTTATCCTACTACTTACTAAGCTAATTAAGTCTAA
This sequence comes from Ophiosphaerella narmari, assembly GCA_028456235.1. Classification (NCBI taxonomy): domain Eukaryota; kingdom Fungi; phylum Ascomycota; class Dothideomycetes; order Pleosporales; family Phaeosphaeriaceae; genus Ophiosphaerella; species Ophiosphaerella narmari. Next base: position 824 of record JALNQA010000270.1, on the reverse strand, counting down.
AGTTATTACTATACCTACTAAAGGAGATAGGCTACCTCTATAAAAGACCTACTATAAGCTATTTATAATTACCTAGAAATATATTAATACCTTTAATAAGCTAAAAGTAGCCTTTTAGCTAAGAGTAGTCCTACTCTACTTTAACCCCTTAAAGCCTATCTATATTTAGATAGATACCTTAGAATAAGTATTAGGTAGAGTAATAAGCTAACTAAATAAGGATAGAATTTAGTAACTAGTTAGCTTCTTCTTAAAAAAGTACACCCTAGTAGAGTACAACTATAATATCTACAACTTAGAACTTATAGCTATTATTTAAGTATTTAAAGAATAGGAACTAGAACTTATAGGTAGCCCTTATACTATTAGTATTATTATAGACTACTATAACCTAGAAACCTTTATAATAACTAAAAAACTTAACTACTACTAGGCTTACTAGTTACTATTCCTATCCTAATTTAACTTCTATATTAAATACGTACTAGGAGATATAAATAGGATTACTAACGCCCTAAGTAGATACCTATAAGATTTACCCTTTAACGACTTAGACCCCTATATATTAGGTACTAACTAAATTATCCTTAAGCCCTACGTTCTAGCCCTAGGAGTTAAGCTAGCATTAAATATAGTAATCTATACCCTAAGCTTCTTAGACCCTAGAAAACTAAATAGGTTTACGCTAGAATAAGCTACTATAGTATACGCCTACCTTTACTATATTTCTAAGATAAACCCTAATTTTATAAAACTACTAGAAGAGTTTTTACTACCTACTAATAGGAAATTAGACCTAGAACTCCTACTATACCCTACTAACC